>LPNX010550215.1:39355-54133 GCA_001517045.1 Pseudotsuga menziesii
TAAACCACATATGTTTAGGTTCTTTATTTTTTAATATGAAAATTAATGATATTGTTTTCTAATGGTGATTGTAACATGTTGTGAAACACATAGTTTAGTTCAATTTCATTTTATTGCAAAGTTAATTGATATACTTAGAATACAAGGAGGGTTGATAACCAACAAGTCCCTACTTAAGTAAGACTAATCAAGTTACTGTAAGTAATCTTAAGATGAGTTACTCACATACTAAATCTATATTTTCAAAGGACCCACACTGCTCTACCAAAACTAGTGTACCGAAATCCTCACTAATTGCACACTCAAATTCAAGGCATAGTTCACATGTAGTTGAAAGATCAAATAGACTTAAATAGCAAGTGATGATTTACTTTGCATTGAAATATCCAACCTAGGGTCACAACTCAAGCAAATATTGAGACATGGAATGATGTTGTTTAGCCATAATGAATCAGAGGATTAATGAATATCATGCAGAAACCAAATACTGAGTGCAAGTAAAGTAAACATTGAATGGGTGACAAGATGATTTACATTTTCTATCCATTGTAAAAATAAAATGGCAGTTTACTTACACTTGACATCCATAACATTGCATGAGTTGCACGTGATATGTTCAAGAATATTTTAGCATTCCTAGTGAGGCTTATGTCACATCAATTAATCAAAATCAAAACAACATCTTCATCGAGGTAGAGTGATAGTTTGGGACATTGTAAAATCCCCCTTTTGAGATATAACTATGGTGGATACAATTTCTTAATTACCCTTAATCATTAAATTGCTGGTGATCGTAAACACTATGAGGCTCGTGAGGCCAGATAGTGATAGATAGAGATATGGTTTTCATAGACTTATTATTATTATAATCCTTTTACTAATGATAAGACTTTTGAAATTGCATTTAAGCCTTCGAGTACTTACAACCATTTGAGCCTCCTTTTGATTCATGGATTTGAGATGAGCTTATAGAGAATGAGAGAACTGAGAAAATCCCTAGCACTTTGAATAATAATTATATCACCTTATTACAATAGTACTTGATCAAATTTTTGCTAATACTATAGCTGAAAAGATGGTTAATCACTTTTGCATATATATAGACCAAACTATTGATCTATTGAAAAAAGGGAATGAAATTGAAAGGATAGAATATCCTACCTTCCCTTCAAATAATTATATAGGTACTAATGGCTGAAATTTATAAATAAACTAGATAGAAATATAAAATAGAATTTATTGATGCATTGTCAGAAAGCTAAATTACAAGTATTCAGTGAAAGGAACAACATTTTTCAACCATTTGAGTTTAGTTTCCAAGTGGATTCCCCCATATGAAAATAAAATATTTATGTCCATTCGTTAGTCCCTAATTGTACAAAAAATATACGGTATTGAGTTCTTTGAAATGTTTCTTTGGAGTTCTTCTATATTTGGAAAGGGGCTATAGTACTTGAAAGAAAAAAGAATATGACTAAATGAAGGTTTATCATTATTATTATAGATAAAGAGATAGTTATGTAACACATTTTTATTTAATTCTTTGGATTTGATTTAGCCACTCCAAAATTCCAAAAAACTCCACCGCTGGAATAAGAAGAGACCAAGAATGTGATTACAGATATGAGATCACTGAAAATTTAAGAGTATCTTGTTCATATTTCCCATCAATATCTAGTGTCGTTTGAAGTGATTATGTGCAACTAGTATTATATTATTTATTAGCATATAGAAAACCTTAATGGAAATTAATGATGGTCTTCCAAGATAGGAAAAAAAACTTAGGTAACATGTATTTGAAAAACAGAATTAAAAATGGGGATTATCAGACATGTGGGTAAGATTTAGGTAGTTGGAAACAACCAATAAAGGGAGAATACACTGGAATGAGACCCATCGGACTAAATCCAAGTATTTGAATACATACTATATAGGTGGGAACAAATCAAGGCCATCCTTGTTGGCAATCATCCAGATAAGTGAAAATACTATGTAGGAAAATATACCGGAACAATATTTGCAAGGATTAAGAAGGAACAGTTTAGGCAGTGATCACTATTTCATTTACAACCTAAAGGCATAGGAGACAATTGTTTTTGGAAAAATATATATAGGTAGTGACTAGATAGTGAAAGTGTGGAAATAACATCTAATCTGAATTGGAAATGATATATGGACAAAGTGTTGTTAGACTAATCAACCCATAGTTACCTACCTTAGACATTAATTAATCCTTTTTTGTATTATTTGCCTAGTTTCCAATATTCCACTGTATGCAAGTTGTCTTCCACATGCCATAGAAGTAAAAATTGCTAAAAATGAGTCATGGAGCACTAGGGAAACCTCTTGGAATCCATATTTATCATATCTACTTTATTCGAGATCCTCCCTAGTGCATATCTTCTTTTTCTACTAAGTTGCCTGCTTTATTGAGATTTGTGGCAAAAGGGAAAGTAAGACTAGGTGTAGTTGACTTGTTTTTTTCCTCATAATCCTCCATTATTTTCTCCTAATAAAAGCATGTGTGAGTTTTCTTCCCATCACTTATTAGCTTTCCTACTTGACTTTTCCAATTTGTGAGCCTGTAGGTAGATTTGGAAACTGCATTATGCACTTATGGGGGATTTGACTAGATTTAGTAAGCCTACTTTTTGACTATTTCGAATGGCATTCTTATGCATTCAAATATCTCATGTAATTATATATTATAGAAGCCTATTAATTCATAAGGTTGGATATTGTACACTTATTCAATACAGATTAGTGTTATTCTCCAATTTCAGTCTCCTTTGTGTGTAAATTTGCATGTTTGATTAGCAGTTTTGTGAGTGCGATTGTTCTATCACTTGGGTTCAACTTCCACATGGTATCAAATCCTTTGTATATTGATTTCTCTCCTTCCATATTGCTATTGTAGGTTAGACATATTGACTGGGAGCATATTCTGCTAACTGAAGGGCATAGTTTCTAAGCTATGGATCAATCTTAGAAGATAATCTTGACTCCATTTAATTTATTTGAATGGAAATCAAATATGGAGATACTGTTGAGAGAAAAAGGTCTCTATAGGATGACTATGGAAACTGAGGTAGAGCCGAATGCAGCTACAGAGAAAATTAAATGGCACAATAGGAGGGATGAGACCTATGGTCTTCTGTGTCTGAGCATATCTAGAGACCTTCTCTTCCATCTTGATGGATTGACATCACCTAATGAAGTGTGAGATAATATTGTAGATATTTTTGGTAAGACAGATGAGATGAGAGGACATCAAATCGAGAATGAATTGATCTCTTTGAGTCCTAGTAGGTTCAAATCCCTGCAACTCTACTTTTCCAAGTTTAAAGTCCTTGTTTTACAACTAAAACAATGTGGAATTGACAAGAAGGAGGAGCAACTACTTTTGGCCATACTATCAAAGCTTGGCCCTAACTATTTAGTGTTTTATTTGACCTTCCATGCCACCAATTTGATAGCTCGATCCTGGGAGATGCTTAAGCTTCCAGAGTTCATGGAATCCCTCACACAAGAATAGGATAAATTGGTAATGATGGGAACCACCAAACCTTCCAAAGAACAAGATTTGGTTGATGGAGATTCGAGGGTGGATTCAAAAGGAAAGAATAAAGCTAAGAATCCACCTGAGCAAAAGATAAAAAATAAAAAGTCTCAAAAGGATCCCCAAGGCTCTAAGAAGAAATTCCAGAAGAAGAAGAACAAAGGAGAAATGAGCAAATGTGCATACTACAGTAAGGGATATCATCCTAAAAGCTCCTACAAGAAGAATCAAATTGACATGTTGACCCAAATCCTAGATAAGAATAACTTCTCCCTTCCTAATTACTCAAAGAAGAGGGAAGGAGGATCAAATTCAGAGGACAGAGAGAGAGTACATGCTTTGGTTAATGGCACATCAAGCTCACCTAGCTTAATCATAGACTTTGGAGCTTCAAGACATATGGTTTTGACCAAGGAGGAATTCTCCTATCTTGACATGTCGAAAGGTCCACCAATAGTGCTGGGAGATGACTCTCTCACTAACAGTTTTGGGAAAGGAAGGATTGATCTTGACCATGGTAAGTTCAGTAATGTATTGTATGTTCCTGGTCTTTCCTCTAACCTCTTGTAAGTGTATCAAATGACTCACACAGGGTCTCCAAAGAAGTTCATATTCTCCCCTGATGATTTTTATATCACAGAGATCTTGAATGGTAAAGTCATTGCAAAAGGAGTTGTAGATCACACTTCGAAGGTATACATGTTTTCACATTTTCTACCCTACTCAAACCCCTCTTCTCTTCTGATTAATGCTAATGAGGCAAGCAAGATTTGGCATGAAATATTTTTCCATATTAACTATAATTATCTTTCTGATCTAAGTTAAAAAAAATGGTCATAGGGTTACCAAATATTAAGTTTTCCAAGGGAGTATGTCAAGGTTGTATCCTAGGAAAACACCCAGAGCATAAATTTGAGAGTGCTAATCATTAGAGAACCTCTGCACCTCTTAAGTTGATCCATAGTGATGTTGCTGTTCCATTTCCTCATATGTCAATGAGTGAAGCCAAATATGCATTGACCTTCATAGATGAATTTTCTAGGTATTGTTGGGTTTACTTGCTGAAGAATAAGTCTGAAGCTTTTGGCCTCTTCAAAGACTTTAAGGATTTGGTTGAAAACCAGTCTGGAAGGAGACTCAATATCCTTAGATCTGACAATGGTGGTGAGTATGTCAAGTTTGAGTTCATTCAATATTGTGAAGATGCAGGTATTCAAATGTATCATTCAATCCCTTACACACCACAGCAAAATGGTGTTGCTGAGAGAAAGAACAGATCACTGAAGGAGATGGCAACCTGTATGATGGAGGTTAAGACTTTACCACCAAATTTTTGGGCCGAATCTATAAAATTTGCATCCTATATCTAGAATAGGGTGCCTCATAAAAATATTTATGGTATGGGTTCTTTTGAAGCTTGGAATGGGCACAAGCCATATGTGACCCATTTCAGGATTTTTGGCTCAAAGGCTTGGGCTAGAATTCCAACTAAAAAGAGAAAAGATTTGCAGACCCAAAGAAAAGAATGCCTATTTGTTGGGTATTATAAAGATTAAAAATGGTACAAGCTGATAAACTTGATCACAAACAAAGCCTTCATTGAAAGGAGTGTTCAGTTCCAAGAAGAGCCTTTAGCAGCAGTTGAAGTTGGAGAGTCTTCTTCACCACCAGAACCATTGAATGTAAGTGAAGAGACAAATGAGTTTGCTGATTCTGATATGTATGATAATTATTATTTAATTGGAGATATTTATAGTCCTACAAGACCAAAATGTCCATCAAATACCATTCATGCAGCTCAGGAACTAGCTGGAAATCCTAGTGATCCTAGGAGGACTAGATCTTAGTTTGAGAGTGCCCTGTGTATGAAAGACCCCTTGTTTTTAGAGAAGTGCTATCTGATGGTTGAATCAGAATCACATACATATGAATATGCATCACATGATCCAATATGGAAAACATCCATTAAATAAAAATTTAGCTCACTCCAGAAGAACAACACTTGGGAACTGGTTGATCTTCCCCTAGGGAGGAAGCTAGTTCAATGTAAGTGGGTTTTCAAAACTAAGTTTTCTGCTGATGGTTCACCTTTGAAATATAAGGTAATATTGATATCCAAGGGCTACTCATAGGTACATGGTATTTACTACAATGAGACCTTTGCACCAGTGGCAAAGATGGACTCCATAAGGCTTGCCTTAGCCATTGCAACTTTGAAGCAATGGGAGGTACATCACATGGATGTGAAGTGTGATTCCTGAATGGAGATATTACTGAAGAGATTTACATGCAGCAGCCTCAATGGTTTTTTTATAATCCATATTTTTTGTGAAGGTTAAAGAAATCATTGTATGGGCTAAAGCAAGCCCCGAGGGCTTGGTATGCCAAGATTGATGGATTTATGTTGTCATTGATTTTTGTTTGATGCAAGTCTGATCCTAATGTTTATTTGAAGCTGATTCATGGTTCTTTTATTATTATTATCTTGTATGTGGATGACCTTCTGATTACAAGAATTTCAAAGAAATAAATTTTCTCCTTGAACGATGCAATGAACCATGCATTTTCTATGACTGATTTGGGGTTGTTGAGCCCATTCTTGAGTCTCGAAATTTCTCAATCCCAACATGGAATAAAATTACATAAGTCCAAGTATGCCTTATATTTTTTGAATAATTTCAACATGAAATATTTCAAGCCAAGAAATACTCCCTTCCTTTCAGGAGTTAAGCTTGAAGAAGCAAGTTCTTCTCCTATGGTAAATAATACACTGTATAGGAAATTGATTGGGTGTTTGCTTTACCTTACACAGACTCGACCTGATATTTGTTATGCAGTAAGTGTGTATTTGAGATACATGGATCAGCCTCATGAGATCCATTGGAGAGAAGCCAAAAGGATCCTTAACTTTGTTCAGGGAACAAGAACTCATGGTATCTTCTACAAAGCTAAATCTGATCTTGATTTGATTAGGTTTATTGACAATGATTAGGCAAGTGACAACATAGATTGAAAGTCAGAATTAGGATATGTGTTGATGATTAGTGAAGTACCAATCAGCTGTTCAAGAAATAAACAGAGTGCCATAGAACTCTCATCTACAGAAGCAGAGTACAAAGGAGTTGTAAATGCAGCAACTCAATGCTTATGGTTGTAGAGGATACTTGGTGAGTGTGGATTCGAATCAAAGTTTTCAACTATTATCTATTGTGATAATCAAAGAACCATTTGAATCTAAAATAATCCATGTCATAGATAGAGAACCAAACACATTGAGATCCATATGCGCTACATAAGATAGCTTGTACATGATGGCACCATTCACCTACTCTTGCGTGCATCTTCAAAACAAGTAGCAAACATCTTCACCAAAGTTTTTTGTGAGAATAAATTCAGCAATATCAAATCACTGCTAGGGATTTTTGATCATGCTACGACGCATGGTTGATGACAATATTTTCAAATTTTGTTTTACTGTCCATGTTTACGGGAGGATTTTCCCATTGGGTTTTTTCCTCTTTCCTTAGTTAAATGGACATGCAGTATGTAAAAAGTGACTAAGCCTTGTTGCTAGGCCCTATAGTTTTCTGATATTTACTCATAAATTTAGGCTTAAGGGGGGGTGTTAGAATAATCAACCCATAGTTACCTACCTTAGACATTAATTAATCCCTTTTTGTCTTGTTTGCCTAGTTTCCAATATTTTACTCTATGCAAGTTGTCTTCCACATGCCATAGAAGTCAAACTTGATAAAAACGAGTCACGGAGCACTTGGGAAACCTCCTAGAATACATATTTAGCATATCTACTTTATTCTAGATCCTCCCTAGCACATATCTACTTTTTATGCTAAGTTGCCTGCTTTATTGAGATTTATGGCAAAAGGGAACATAAGACTAGGTGTAGTTGAATTGTTTTTTTCCCTCATCATCCTCCATTATTTTATCCTAATAAAATCATGTATGAGTTCTCTTTCCATCATGTATTAGCTTTTCTACTTTACTTTTCCAATTCGTGAGTCTCTAGGGAGATTTGGAAACTGCTTTATGCACCTATGGGGTATTTGACTAGATTTAGTAAGCCTACTTTTGACTATTTCAAATGGAATCCTTATGCATTTGAATATCTCATATAATTATATATTGCAAAATTATATGACTTCATAAGGTTGGCTATTGTACACTTATTCAATACAGATTAGTGTTATGCTCCAATTTCAGTCTCCTTTGTGTGTAAATTTGCATGTTTGATTAGCAATTTTGTGAGTGCAATTGTTCTATCACTTGGGTTCAATTTATACAAGTGCAAATTTTAAGTTATTATGAAAAATTTTGATATCATATTACAACATTAAATTTATTACCTAAGACTTGAGACCCCCATTTATTACTCTATATGCACAATAATTGGTAATTTTTGGACAAATGTCTCATGGAATTAAACATCTGGTGTTTGATGCATTTGCATGAGAATACGCTAACCAGACCATCCCAAGGTGTCACTATCAACCCATCAAAGAATATCATCATTGATGCTATATTCTTAAACTATAGTATCATATATGGTGCTAAAACTATGATGTGATAGGACACATTTCCAAAAACTACCCCATCCTTGGAGGATCATGTGTGGGCACTGCAAGGATATTGGTCATGCCACTGAAGAATAGAGGCAAGAACAAGGTAGCAAAATGAAAAAAAATTTAGCTAAACTTTTTGGCTAGGCCTGGTATTTTCTGTTAATTTCTTGTTTGCCCGCTCTTATTGTCCATGCCCTAACAAAGCTCAACCTAGCACCTTGAGAGTGAATTTTAGTAGCATTGAAATCCTTTGAATGGAATTTACCCCTCTTAAAAGGGAAGTTGAAGTTGGAGATGGTCATAGAAATTAAGGGGCCATTATGGAAGACGGTCACTTAAAACTAGTGATTGAATGTCTTGTCTACTGCATGTTGTTTGCAGTATTGAGTTCCCTCTCGAGTGTGTTACTCTTTGTTTTCAATTCGTGAACCTGGAGAATATGCAGGTTAATTTTGATTCTTTGACTTATCAATCTTTCATGAATTTATGCATATCGACCAATCAATTAATTTATGAAAAAGTGATATAAGTACAAACCTATAGGTGGTTTCTATTCCAATCAATTCATTTAGGCACAAATTGTATTGGATGTGAAGGTTGGATGAGTTACCTCTCATATAATTCTCAAAGGAGATCAATGCATGCCTTGGATTGGACATGAGGTCTAAATATAAGTTATCACATTGGTAAAAGGTTTGAAAATAATCTAGCACACCAGTGAAGGAGTATATATAGTATAGATAAGTTAGAACGGGCGAAGAGGAAGTGTCGGTCAAGTGGTGAAGAGGCGGTGGTGGTGGTTGTGGAGGTGGTTTCTTGTGGTAAGGTAATCTTAAAATTGCATAAAATATGAAACCAAAAATGTTTCAAAGTAATTCCAATCTAGTGGATAGAATTAATCCATTGGAACAAGAAAACTTAGGACATAATGTGATTGAAAATATGCTCACCGTGAAAAGAGGCCAAAGAAGATATCAAATTAGATGATTGGTGGATAAAATGGTTGTGATGGCATGATTGGTTAGGTTGAGTTGTATTTTTTTTATTTTAAATTCAAACTCAGGTTTAAATAAATGGATTTTGGTGTTGTTTAATTGAAAAATTTACAAGCATGATACTAGAGTCTTTGTCAACTTAAAGGAAGGTACTGATAATACTCTCCTTTCTTAGCACCCATATATTTCCTTTTATGTATATAACTTGATTTTATCATCATTTTCCCTACATATTTTACAACTATAAAGGTGAAATTATTATTTATTTTTAGTCCCTTATTTGTTTCATCATTTTCCCTACATCTTTTACAACTATCAAGGTGAAATTATGATGTCTTTTTAGTCCCTTATTTGCTTCAAACTATGGATTTTTTTACTGTAAGTGTTTTTTTTTTTCTCTCCATTTTGATCTGACATTTGTTTCCTATTTTAATATCTTTATCTAACCTTGGTCAAGGTTGAGATGTTTTAAATTTGATTATCTTAATTTAGGTAGCTTTAAGAATCTTTAAATTTCCTTTTTATTAGTGTGGAAATGGAATTATAGTTGATTGTGATGTGTTGTGAATGCATTTTTTTAATTATGAAAATTGGTAATTGATTAAGATTATTTAAGTGGGGTTTAATCTTAAACTTGACTAATTACCACTATAACTCAATAGTATGCTTAATTAAGGGAAACGTTTAGGGGAAAAATTTAACCCATTGAATAATTTTCAATGTTTTTTCAAAAAGTCACTAATTAATTAGAAAGAAACAATTAAAATATTTTAATAACCCATTATGCACTTGTAAAATTTGGCAACCGGGGTCATATAGTATGGCAGGTTCTAGCTCCTGAAGGGTTGACGTAAATTGGAGTTCCAGGTATCCATATGGTTCCTCCCCCCATTCCAGAAGACATAGACAGAGGGAACTTTGAATTCATAGGTGTAGTACTCATGGTGAGAACTATACATGAAACAAGGTGCACTAAATATTTCCTAGAACGTCTAGTCCTCTTCTGAGGAGGAGGATAAGGGTTCTAAGGAGATAATATTTCTAAGAATCGATATCAGGGAGGTTCCAAAAATTGATCCCTAATGACTCAAAATAAAAAAGACTCAAACAATTACGATCCCAAAAGACAATAATCACACAAAGAGAACACCCCTAAGCAAACTAGGTCAGATGAAAACAAGCAGAGAGGGTTGATAAATGAGCACCTAAATGTAGCAAGTATGTCTCCCCTAATAGAATATTGAGAATCCCATACACTACAAGCATTGGTTTAACAAATTATAGTGGCCCTTAGCTTCAGAGAATATAGTGTCTGTGCTATCAAACCCTTACCTATAAAGAACACTTGGAGAATAACCTCTAAAAGTACCCGTTGTGATACCTAGGTAAGGAAACTAAGGTTACCCCAATATAACCAATGCTCAGGAAGACACTCACATGCGGGATATACCATGTGGTACGGTTAACAAAGCTAGAAGATCGAAAGAACCAAAGGTACCTCAAAATCCCCTAGGTATGAATAAGATCCTGGAAATATCTTTGAAGCTCAACATAAAGTGGAAAGGAGCTATCCCCACCAAAAACGTGTGTGTTTCCTCTTCCTTAACTCATGTGTAATAGGATCCTCCAGAAAACACTAATTATACCAAGTATTATACCAATTTTTTTACGGAGAATATTGTTAGAATAATCAACCCATAGTTAGCTACCTTAGACATTAATTAATCCAATTTTTGTCCTATTTACCTAGTTTCCATATTCCACCTTATGCAAGTTGTCCTCCACACATCCAAAGTGGTAAAACTTGCTAAATTTGAGTCATGGAGCACTTGGGAAACCACTTTGAATCAAATCTTCTTTATTCCTATCCTTCCTAGCGCATGTCTACTTTTTTTGCTTTATTGCCTGCTTTTTCTGAGTTTTAAGGCAATTGGGAAAGTTTGACTAGGTGAAGTTAACTTGTATTTTGTCCTCATCATCCTCCACTCTTTTATCCTAAGAAAAGCATTTATTATTTGTCCTTCCATAATCTATTATCTTTCCTAATTGATTTTTCCAATTCGTGAGCTCCTAGACAGATTTGGAAACTGCTTTATGAACCTATGGGGGATTTTCTTAGATTTAGTAAGCCTGCTTTTGACCAAATTAGAATCGAATCCTTATGCATTCAAATATCTCATGTAATTACTTATTGTGTCAGCCTATGACTTCATAGGGTTGGCTATTGTACACTTATTCAATACAGATTAGTGTTCTGCTCCATATTCAATCTCCTTTGTGTGTAATTTGCATGTGTAATTGGCAATTTTTGTGAGTGTAATTGTTCTAACACCTGGGTTAAATTTCCACATGGTATCAAAGACTTTGTAGATCAATTTATCTCCTTCCAATTTGTTATTGTAGGTTTTACATCATTGACTAGGAGCATTCTGTTGACTGAAGAGAAAATTTCTGAGCTATGGATCAATCTCAGAAGATCATCTTGACTCCATTTAACTTCTTTGAATGGAAAGCATAGATGGAGATATTGTTGAGAGGGAAAGGCCTCTGTAGAGTTACTATGGCAACAGAATCAGATCCCAATGTAGCTGTAGAGAAAATTAAATGGCACAACAGGAGGGATGAGGCCTATGGTCTCCTGTGTCTGAGCATATCCAGAGACCTCATTTTCCATCTTGATGGATTAACATCACCAAATGAAGTATGGGAGAATATTTTTGAGATTTTTGGTAAGACATATGAGATGAGGGAACATCAAATGGAAAATGAATTGATCTCCCTGAGTCCCAATAGCTTTGAATCTCTGCAACTCTATTTTTCCATGTTCAAAGCCCTTGTTTTGCAGCTAAAACAATGTGGGATTGAAAAGAATGATGAGAAACTGGTTTTGTCCATACTATCGAAGCTTGTCCCTGACTATTCAATGTTTTTATCGAACTTCCATGCCACAAAGTTGACAACTCGAGTCTGGAAAATGCCTAACCTTGCAGATTTCGTGGAATCTCTCACACAAGAACAAGATAAATTGGTGATGATGGGCACCATCAAACCTTCCAAAGACCAAGATCTAGTTGCTGGAGATTCGAGGGTGGATTTAAAAGTCAAGAAGAAAGCTAAGAAGCCACCTGAGCAAAAGAGATATAAGAACAATTCTCCAAAGGAGCCTCAAGGTTCCAAGAAGAACCCCCGGAAGAAGAAGAACAAAGGAGAAATGAGCAAGTGCGCATACTGTAGTAAGGGAAATCATTATGAAAGATCTTGCATGAAGAAGCAAATAGACATGTGGAACCAACTCCTGGAGAAGAATGGCATCTCCCTTCCTGATAGCTCTAAGAAGAGGGAAGGAGGATCAAATTCAGAAGACAGAGAGAGAGTTCATGCATTGGTTGCTGGCACAACAAACTCACCTAGATTCATCATTGATTATGGAGCTTCAAGACATATGGTTTCGACCAAGGAGGAATTCACCTCACTTGACATATCGAAAGGTACACCAATTGTATTGGGAGATGACTCTCTCACTAAAATTTTGGGCAAAGGGAGGATTGATCTTGACCATGATAAGTTTAGCAATGTATTGTATGTTCCAGGTCTTGCCTCTAACCTCTTATTAGTGTATCAGATGACCCACATAGGGTCTCCAAAGAAGGTCATATTCTCCCCTGATGAATTTTAGATCACAGAGATCTCAAGTGGTAAAGTCATTGCAAAAGGAGTTGCAAATCACACTTCAGAGGTATACATGTTCTCACACTTCCTACCCTACTCAAACCCCTCTGCTCTTCTGATTCATGCTAATGAGGCAAGTAAGATTTGGCATAAAATATTTGGCCACCTCAATTACAAGTATCTTTCTAATCTTAGTGAAAAATAAATGGTCATAGGGTTACCAAATATTAAGTTTTCCAAAGGAGTCTGTCAAGGTTGCATCTTAGGAAAACACCCAAAGCATAAATTTGAGAAAGCTAGTCATGAGAGAACCTCTGCACCTCTTGAGTTGATCCACGGTGATGTTTCTGGCCCATTTCCTCATATGTCAATGAGTCATGCCAAATATGCATTGACATTCATAGATGAGTTTTCCAGGTATTCCTCGGTTTACTTCCTGAAACACAAGTATGAAGTTTTTGGCCTCTTCAAAGTCTTTAAGGCTTTGGTTGAAAAGCAGTCTGGGAGGAAACTCAAGGTCCTCAGATATGAAAATGGTGGTGAGTATGTCAAGTCTGATTTCATTCAATATTGTGCATATGTAGTTATTTAAATGTAGCATTCTATCCCTTACACATCATAGCAGAATGGTGTTGCTGAGAGGAAGAACAGATCACTCAAAGAGATGGCGACCTGCATGATGGAGGCTAAGACTTTGCCACCAAAGTTTTGGGCCAAAGCTATAAACTATGCAGCCTATATCTAGAATAGGGTGCCTCATAAAAAACTTGATGGTATGACTCCTTTCGAAGCATGGAGTGGGCACAAGCCAGATGTGACCCATTTCAGAATTTTTGGCTCAAGGGCTTGGGCTAGAATTCCAACAGAAAAGAGAAAGGCTTTGCAGCCCCAAAGTGAAGAGTGTCTATTTTTTGGGTACTCTGTATATTTAAAAGGGTACAATCTGATAAATTTGAGCACAAACAAATCCTTCATTGAAAGGAATGTTCAGTTCCAAGAAGAGCCTTTAGCAGCAGTGGAAGTTGGAGAATCCTCTTCACCACCAGAACGATTGAATGTAAGTGAAGAGATAGTTGAACTTGCTGATTCTGATATGTATTATAATGATGATTTAATTTCAGATCCTAATATTCCTACAAGACCAAAATGGGCAGCAAAGACCATTCATGCAGCTGGAGAACTAGCTAGAAATCGTAATGATCCTAGGAGGACTAGATCTCAGTTTGAGAGTGCTCTGTGCATGAAATATCCTATGTTTGCAGACAAATGCTTTCTGATGGTTGAATCAGACCCATAGAAATATGAATATGAAGCAAATGATCCAATATGAAAACAACCATGAAACAAGAGTTCATCTCACTACAAAAGAACAACACTTGGGAGCTGGTTGATCTTCCCCCAAGGAGGAAGCTAGTTTAGTGTAAGTGGGTTTACAAAACCAAATTTGCTGCTGATGGTTCACCTTTGAAATATAAGGCTATATTGGTAGCCAAGGGATACTCATAGGTACATGGAATAGACTACAATGAGACCTTTGCACAAGTAGCAAAGATGGACTCCATCAGGCTAGCCTTAGCCATTGCAGCTTTGAAGCAGTGGGAGGTACATCACATGGATCTGAAGTGTGCTTTCCTGAATGGAGATCTCACTAAAGAGATTTATATGAAGCAGCCTCAAGTATTTTCTATTAATCCATCTCTTGTGTGTAGGCTAAAGAAGTCATTGTATGGGCTTAAGAAAGCCCCCAGGGCTTGGTATGCCAAGATTGATAACTTTCTGCTATCACTAAATTTTGTTCGATGCAATTCAGATACAAATGTCTATTTGAAGGTAATTCATGGCTGATTAATGATAATTGTTTTGTATTTTTATGATCTTCTCATTACAGGAAGCTCAAAGGATGAAATTGCCTCCTTGAAGGATGCAATGAACCATGCATTCTCAATGACTGATTTGGGCTTATTGAGCCAATTCT
>LPNX010550252.1:0-12753 GCA_001517045.1 Pseudotsuga menziesii
GGGTTATCATTAGTGGGGGATGTGTTTGTGAGAGAGAGACAAAAATAGAGTGGAAAGGTGGGGGTCTTAGTGGTATGGGGTGATGTGTGGATGTGTGTGTGTGCGAGAGATATAGAGAGAGGAAGGGGTGTGTTAGGATTTAGGAGCGAGGAGGTTATATTAATGTTATGGTGTCTAGGTGTTGAAGAGGGGATGCAATAGGTAGTTTGGGGGGTTAGAAGCATATGTGACAATAATGTGTATGTGTTTTTACTGATAATAAAGCACACTCATTTTTATTGAAACAAACACGTGCGCATTTTTATCGACATAAATGGGCACATGTTCGTATTGACATAAATGGGAATGCGTTTTGCAACTATACTGTTCGGTTTTTTATCATACCATTTAAAGGTTTGGTGGAGGGGGGTGGTAAGGGGTTAGAGGTAGACATGGAGAGGGAGTGTTAAGGAGTTAGAGGTAGAGATCAATGGGGGTGTTAAGTGAATGGGGGTAAGTGGAGAAAGGGGGAAAGAGAGTGAGACAATGGGTTAGTAGGTGGGGAGATAGAGAGGAGGAGGCGGGGGGGTTAGAGGTCATGAGAGGGGGACAAGGATGTGTGTGTGTGTGTGAGAGAGAGAGAGAGCGGGGGAGGGAGGGAGAGAGGAAGGGAGGGGGGGGGAGGGGGGGAGAAAGGGATGTGTGTGTGTCTGTGTGAGAGAGAGAGAGAGCGGGGGAGGGAGGGAGAGAGGAAGGGAGGGGGGGGGAGGGGGGGAGAAAGGGATGTGTGTGTGTCTGTGTGAGAGAGAGAGAGAGCGGGGGAGGGAGGGAGAGAGGAAGGGAGGGGGGGGGAGGGGGGGAGAAAGGGATGTGTGTGTGTCTGTGTGAGAGAGAGAGAGAGCGGGGGAGGGAGGGAGAGAGGAAGGGAGGGGGGGGGAGGGGGGGAGAAAGGGATGTGTGTGTGTCTGTGTGAGAGAGAGAGAGAGCGGGGGAGGGAGGGAGAGAGGAAGGGAGGGGGGGGGAGGGGGGGAGAAAGGGATGTGTGTGTGTCTGTGTGAGAGAGAGAGAGAGCGGGGGAGGGAGGGAGAGAGGAAGGGAGGGGGGGGGAGGGGGGGAGAAAGGGATGTGTGTGTGTCTGTGTGAGAGAGAGAGAGAGCGGGGGAGGGAGGGAGAGAGGAAGGGAGGGGGGGGGAGGGGGGGAGAAAGGGATGTGTGTGTGTCTGTGTGAGAGAGAGAGAGAGCGGGGGAGGGAGGGAGAGAGGAAGGGAGGGGGGGGGAGGGGGGGAGAAAGGGATGTGTGTGTGTCTGTGTGAGAGAGAGAGAGAGCGGGGGAGGGAGGGAGAGAGGAAGGGAGGGGGGGGGAGGGGGGGAGAAAGGGATGTGTGTGTGTCTGTGTGAGAGAGAGAGAGAGCGGGGGAGGGAGGGAGAGAGGAAGGGAGGGGGGGGGAGGGGGGGAGAAAGGGATGTGTGTGTGTCTGTGTGAGAGAGAGAGAGAGCGGGGGAGGGAGGGAGAGAGGAAGGGAGGGGGGGGGAGGGGGGGAGAAAGGGATGTGTGTGTGTCTGTGTGAGAGAGAGAGAGAGCGGGGGAGGGAGGGAGAGAGGAAGGGAGGGGGGGGGAGGGGGGGAGAAAGGGATGTGTGTGTGTCTGTGTGAGAGAGAGAGAGAGCGGGGGAGGGAGGGAGAGAGGAAGGGAGGGGGGGGGAGGGGGGGAGAAAGGGATGTGTGTGTGTCTGTGTGAGAGAGAGAGAGAGCGGGGGAGGGAGGGAGAGAGGAAGGGAGGGGGGGGGAGGGGGGGGAGAGGAGGGAGGGGGGGGGGGGGGGAGGGGGGGGGGGGTTAGAGGTAGGGAGAGAAGGAGGGTGGGTTAGTAAGAGTTAGAGGAAAGAGGGGAGTGGGGGGGACATAAAATAATAAAAGTATTGGTATAATTGACAATGTGTTCAATTCTAAAGTTACATAACACACACTCATTGTAGTATTGAAAAACGTGCACTCATTTTACATTAATAAAACATGCACTCGTTTTGAAGTAATACAATCCACACTCATTTTATAGTAGTATAACAAGTGCTGGTTTTGTTTAAATTCAAAAATGTATTCCTGCCAATGATAAGGCCGAGCCTATACCCATGCTGGCATGGCATTCTTATTCATATGTGTCTACTTCAGAATTTGCTTTGTATTCAACATGCTTATGCCTTGGAGTATGATAAACCATGGCTAATTGAGCATTATATTCAAATTTTCAATATGCTCGTGTTTAGCCGTTGGTTACAGTATGCTGCACACCTCCATTTTTTATGAAAATTTAGAAACATTTTTTTTTTTTGCAGATTCCAAATATGTAATTTTTAACAAAAATACATAATTTTTTCTATTTTTTTCTTATTTATCTTGTGTCATCATTCCTCAACTCAAAAAACACAATGTTAGTGTTTCGCCCATAAATCTTTTGTTTCTCTACCATTTTGAAAAAAAATTGTATGGTGCACTGAAGAACACCAACCTCTACATCCTATAAAAACCTCATTTCCAAATATTTTCATTAATACATTCAAACGGTGCACCCACAATTGACATAACCTTTTTGAGGTTCGATCACTTAGATAATTTAAAAAAAAATTTAAAATATTCTTTTTATTATTGGAAAAATAGTCGTGCACTAGTACTATCTTTTCTCTATATGTGAACCAAAATAAAAAGTGCCCGTTAAAAAAGATCTAACTTTAGATAGTTAAGAAAAATTTCAATAGAAAAAAATTATATATTTGGAAACATTAGTTTGTGTAAGTGTCAAAATATCCATCTAAATTGATGGATGCTCATTTTTTCAATTTTCTATTACATTTAACTTATTCCAAAAACGAAGGCGGAAGAGTCTCTGCAATTACAACCCCTATCAACAGAGGAGTCATGGGATTTGTTCTGCAAAGTAGCTTTCCAAGACCAAAATGTTCCGAGGGATATAGAAAATATTGCCCGAAAAGTCACCAATGAGTGTCAAGATTTGCCCCTTGCCATAACTGTAATAGGGTCAACAATGATTAGCAACAACACTGTAAATGAGTGGAAGCTTGCTTTAAATCAGTTAAAAAATGTCGATTGAAATTTTCAAATTACTCATCCGGACATTGATCAAGAATTGTACCGCCGATTGAGATGGAGTTACGATCAGTTGCCGGATGCTAATTTGAAAAACTGTTTTCTTTACTGTGCCATGTTTGAGGAAGATGGAGCAATTCCTGTGCAGAAATTGGTGCAGATGTGGATCGGAGAAGGTTTATTGACTACCAGAGAAGATGGCGACTATGACTATTTATTGGAGATCGGTAACAGTTATGTAAAGTTACTTCAAAACCGTTCCTTGTTACAGGTGTATGAGAATGACATTACAGTTCATAATGTTCAGCATGACCTGGCAATTCATATTGGATATGAGGAGAATTGTGTATTTAGGGTAGGTCAAGGTCTTCGACACTTCCCCCACATCGAGGTCCCCCATGATTGCAAAAGAATATCAGTGTGGCACAATAGTATTAGGCCTGAGTCTTTGCTGGAATTGGGATGTCCGAAATTGGTTTCTCTGGCATTGGGAGAAAATATAGATATGTGAGAGATTTCGGACCGATTTTTTCTCAACTTCACGTCTTTGAAGGTATTGGAGCTAAGTTGGATACCTTCTTTAAAATCATTGCCCCCATCATTGTGGCATTGACACAACTTGAGTTTCTGGACTTGAGTGGCATTGACATTGAGAGTATCCCTGTTGGTATAGGTAATCTCTTTCGACTTCATTTTTTGTCTTTTTGTGATTGCTACCTGTTAAAATCATTACCATGTGAAATAGGGAAACTTGAAAAGCTCAAATATTTAGATCTTCTGGGACTTTGTTACTTAGAGTTTATTCCAAAGGAGATTAAAATTCTTTCAAAGTGCAAGATTCTAGAAAGTTCCATCTAGGACCTTTTGATGAAAAAGAGCATTCTCAAATTGACCACCTTTATTGGACCAGCTTTAAAAGGGGGAAGGATTTGAAGGTTTTGTTATTACTTTACGATGTGAAATAGCGAAACATGAAAAGCTCAAATATTTAGATCTTAAGGGACTTTGTTACTTATAGTTGATTCCAAAGGAGATTAAAATGCTTTCAAAGTGCAAGATTGTAGAAAGCTCCATCCAGTAGCTTGACATGATGAAGGACTTTCCTCTTGGACCACCTCCTTTAAAAGGGGGAAAGGATTTGTTATTACTTTCACTTTATGTATAAATATAAATATTTTAATAAGATAATCAATCATTTTTTATGTAAATTATTGAAACTTAGGGTTTTACATTTAATTTAGTTCATTGCCAAGCATTTTTTATCCTCTTCTATAGCTACTTTAAAAACAATTAGCATGATATGCAACCCAAAAAAATCAGGATTTCACATATATACGGTCTAGTGTGATGTTTCTCTTTCTCTTTATATATATTTTTAATAGTTAAAATATTTTTATGGTCTTCTAACAAATAAAAATTGAGTCAGAGGCAAACCATTTGCTCATCAATTTGGTGGATTAATATTAATAACAAAAAATGCATGCAATTTTTCTTTCATTCAGATCTATTCTACAAGTAACATACCAATAAACAACATGTTTTGATTTGAATGACTTTGTTTTGATATTCTTAGAAATATTGAAGCATAAAGAAGCACACACATAAGAGGAACTATACTTTTACTATGGAAAAAGAAACCAATATATATCCATTAGCCTTAACGAAGGCATGGCCAATCCCACCATCAATGGTCATCCATTGGAATCTTACAATGGAGTTACTCAAGCCTTTAAATAGGTTTCATCACATGCTAATGCCATGGGCATGTAAACCACCAACAATAAACCCATTATTGACAAAATCAAGGTTATATTAATCAGTCTATAACCTAGTCAAGATTAAACTAATAGCCCCCCTTTAAACTTGACTTGGGGTAACCACTAACCCCCCTCAATTTTTAATAAATTATCTTGGAATACAACATACCCCCCTATCACCTAAATCTACATCTAGTATTTATACTAGTGAATCATTAAACCATGCATACACATGCCAAACCATGCATACACATGCCTAAATAAGTATTACATCCATATGCCCATTTGCATTGTGGTTAAATTCAACTCGAAATAAAAATGCTTACAATACAATGAGTTGAGTAGTTCATCCTCTATCGTTCATGTGTTTCTTCATTCTTGTTGCATGTCCACGTGCTTATGCCAATGGTATTGTCACGTGTGTAAAACCACCTTTGACTAATGAAGCCACGCAGAATGTAGTGACTTCCACAACATACCCATCTTACAATATAGAACCAACACACAAATCTCTTTCCCTTGAACTTCCAACAATAAATTTACGATCAAGTTAACACAAGAAATACACACTATAAGCATCAAGTAGCATAGCCTCAAAAAATCCATACACATGGTTAAGTTGATGAGAGTATTTATGTAGGTTTTCTTGTTATTGCTAATGTCATCATAACCACAAACCATAGTAACCCACATAATGTCCATCCATAGTTGACTTCTATCAGTACTCCACCCACCAAACTTTATGAATGGTGCATCTGTGTGCCATTGCAACTCCCCATGCATTTTTGTAGCATTCTCATCATTTGCACCTCATAAATAGTTTCATTAGTTCTAGCACGAATTCCAACAGCACTAGCAATGCTCAAAACAATATATATAGATGCTCAAATAATGTATATATGTTGCAAGTATACATAAGGATACGATGATCCACCCCATGCCAAGAGAAGAGATCCATAACCCCCTAATCTTAGTGAGCCGAAGAATAGTTCGCTCACACAAATAATCACCAAAATATTTGGAATATTAAATAAGCCATAAGAATGGAATATAATATTGAATATATAATATATGGTATAATGATTGTTTACAATGATAAGGGACCTGTATAAATAGGTACTCATGGTGACTATTCACCCAAATGAGGTGTCTCTTAATCAACCTAACCATTAATTATTTTATTATTCAATTAGTGACTTATTATGTTCATAACATTCACTCTCTCTTAGAAAGGCTTTGTCCTCAAAGACTTATAATGTTGTCGCATCGTTCCTTATGATGTCGTAGCTGATGAAACATGTCAATACAAGCTTCTAAGTGTATAGCATAACTTTTGATATGTTGACGAATCAATCCATCCCAAATTGATTTGTTGTTGACTGTTAGGATTCCTTATAATCTCTTGTCGGGAGCTTTGATCACATTAGTACCATTATCTTTCGACAGTTCCCCCTTTTAAGGATATTGGCTTTTATGATTGGGGTGTCGATAGAGAAATTTCATGTAATATTCTGATTTTGACCATATTGCATTAAAATTGTACATGATGTAAATATTGTTATTTAATCATGGTGAGGAGCTCAAGGCCAAGGCCCTGCCATCTATTTAGCGGTTTATGTATCAGAAATTAAAATCGATGCATATGGTTCTCGTTCTAGCCAGGAACAATATAAATTGAGACATCATGTAAATATGCAATTTAATAAAATACCCACATCTAGCTATGCAATTCAACAAGAGATGGGGGCATGATTTTCACAAGGAATAGGGATGGAAATTATTGAAACCCTTGAGCCAATATGGTTAAGACAAATGTCAATGAGAGGGCCCATAAACTCTCAACTACCCATTTTTACTTATGCACCCAATCATTTAATTCTTCCCAAAGTTAGTTGTCGGGCAGTTAATGCATTGGGAATGGAGAGGTATGGCAACAATTTCGTGTATGGGCAAGCCATGGATTATGGAAAATCGTATTTTTGTTTGTGGTGCAAGAAAACACCCATAAATGTGTGCCCAATCCATTCCTCACCCATGATTTTCACTTCCTCACGCAGCTACAGCTAGCTGGGGCATTTGCTTCACGTTTTTCTGCATTTTCCTTCATTTTTCCATGGCCGGAAATCCATTTTTGTGTTGCACAGTGGATGGGAAGGAGAGATTCACGATTTGGGGGTTTACAGAGGTCGTTTTTGCCCCTGTAAGGCCCATAAACATTTTCTGAAATCATTTTTTCTCTCCCATGTTTGATTCCCGATCTGCCATTCCATTTTTTGGCTTCCCATGACTTCTAAGACTAATGGAAAACCCATCTTGGGCATTATGTGCATCCTTGTTTTTCTTCATACCCAACACTTGTGTTTTGTTGTTATGTGCATCCTTGTTTTGGTATGAATTAGGAGTGGAAGAGGACCATAATTGGATTGATAAACCTAGTGGAGAGAGGAACCTCACAAATGATAAAAAGGGGTTGGCTACTCTTCTATGCACACATGGGAGAACATTAGAATGGAAGGTATGGCATGAGGGACCATGTAGCGGTGAAGAGAATAATTCCTTGTGTTGGGTGTGTAGGTATTGTGGAGACCAAACTAGATAGGTCTTGTAGAGGTGTCCATGGCTATGTGGTTGAGTTCACTGGCTTAGAAATTCTTCCTTTCCACTACCTTAGCAGCTAGATAAACCCAATTATGGATTGGCTTGGCTGAACCTTAGTGTGTATTTGGGTATGTGTGAGACCGTTGTTCCCTTTCTCCTTGTAGAAATCATTCCTAGCTTGGGTCTAGCAGTTGTGCTGAGAGATTGATGAGAAAAATTGTCCTATGGTTGGGTGGAACATTGCAGCGGCATAGCTAGTTGCTCGGGGAAGCTCATTTTCAAGATAAGTACTCTCTTGTAGTAACTCTGCAATGTATTTGTTTTAGGAAATTCTTTTGAATGTATTGGATGATATTTACTTTAGCTGTATTTTGTTGCATCTGCATATATCTTTTACTTCCAATGCATTTTGCTTATGTTCATGGGGCTAGATTCCTGGTTAGATAGCGTTTGTCACGTCGTCTCCATCACGCTAGATCGGCGAGAGGGGAGGGGACTTGACAATTCACAATGTCATTTTCTTTTACGAGCATCATCTTTTGAGCATTGATATGAGCTAGAAGTTGTATTTTCATCCCTTGATATTTTAATTTTTCATTTTGTATCTTTTCCAACTTGTTTTCTAACTGCATGTTGTCATTTTGAAACTTATCAATCAATTCTACTTGTGACTATATGTCATCTTCGGACTTCTTAAGTTGTTCCTTAAAATCTTCCTTGTGATTTCTGATGCAACTATTTTCTTCCTACTTGTCTAGAAGTTTTCATTCAATGTCTTTGGTAGAGTGTTCTGCCTTCCAACTATTTTTCAACTTCTTAATTTTCATGACTAACGTCTTATTATGGTTCTTTAATCTGAAAGTTTCTTCAAAATTGTTGGATAATGCTTTATTACTTTTTGCAATCTATAACTTGTGTGCCTTTATAGAGTTGTCGTTTTGTTATTGAAAAACTTTTATTTGTTGTCGACACTGGTTGATTTCTGATTATCGATCTTCTAATTTCTTTCGTATCTGCGTCAGTTCTTCAGCCTTATTGTTAACGATTTTGCTCAAGCGTATTATTTCTGATTTGTAATCTTTTATTTCTTTCTTTATATTTTGATTTTTTAATCTTTGATTAAAATCACTTTTGTCTTTTAATTCCTCGATTTGTGCAAACAATTTTTCTATATGTTTTTTTCTGGTCGTAAATATTTTGTTCCTTGAACCTTTCTTGAATATCATGTAGTTTACTCATTACTTCCGATTTTGTATTCATGTCGCGTAAATCTTCATTGTCTCTTCGATAATGCCTTAACTTTGTTTCTAGTTTTTCTATTTCTAGCCCCAAACCAACTTCCAACGTCTCTCACTTCTTCAATGATATATAATCGTTCTTATGACTTTGAATTCTTTGACGAGCCTTCAATTGGCTTTGACCTCTTCAAAGATTTTTCCTTTGATTTAAACTTTTTTGGCTATAATTTGTCTTTCTTTGACTACTTCTTTTAACATTGAATTATTTTCTTCTTTAAACTTATTTGTGGATTGTGTTTAAATTGGGTGGTTGGGAAGAAGCAATGTTACCCTCCCCACCCAAGTTCAAATATTGGGTATTAACTTTTATAAAAAAGAAATATTAAGCCTCTGGACTCACCCTTATAATATATTTTCTTAAAATAAGATTAATCCTCCACTCTATAATTTAATTATTTTCCCCTTATCATAAAACTTGTTTTTATTAATGTAATGGTTTTTTTATAATAACAAAACCAAGTGTGGTTTCATAATACAACGAGTTGATTTTTGTTTTTTCTTTTTTTTTCTTTTACTTCTTCTTTTTACTTCTTGGTCAAAGATCACAATTTTAGGAAAACCCTAAGATACAGGTTAAAAACCAAATTTACATAAAGTGTAAATAATGGCCTCATGGTGACTATTCACCTAATCGAGGTGTCTCTTAATCACCCTAACTATTAATTATTTTATTATTCAATTATTACTTATTATGTTCATAACACTTAGGGGAACTCAATATGACCTTCCCAATCCAAGCAAGCTCTAAACAAATGGAAACAATATAACTATTTGTGACAATGAATATGGATTAAACAACGATGCCATGGAAGAAATAACCAATGTAAAATTGAGTGACTCAACCGATAAAAGTTTTTGTTTTGACCAATGTTAATGAATTGATTGAGCCAAGGAGCACCATCCAGATTAAAAGGAAATGAGACACCAAGAACACCATGCACCGTTACGATTGATCGAAGAATAGAATCCACACCATGAGATAACACAAGGACATCATGATTGTGTGTGTTCCTTTGCTTGTTATCCTCTACTGCCTACTTGCAGTTTATGGAATGGCCAGATCTTTTTTTTGGCACCTCTAAAGTATCTTAAAACCTTCACTAGCGCCTTCCATTTTTTATCCACAACCAAGGAATTGATTTAGAAATTTAGGCAACAAACTTGATCTCATAAAATCATGATGCATGACAATATCCTCTCAATACAGCATTAGTTGATCAACTCCAAATGGGGTCTTGGCATTTGCTAAAGAATCTCAATTCCTTGACGTACATATTATATTTTCTTAAGTTAAATAGTTAGCTTCTAGAAAATGTGAGTGATTGTAAGAGGATATGATCCACTTATATATTTGTGCATAGAATATAGTTGGTGACAATTTTTTTTTAACAGAAACTGTAAAATGTGGTGATATTAAACAGGCTATGCAAAACCATTCATTACAAAAAACCCCAAGCCTGAGAGTTCTTGCTGTTCATGAAACAACAAAAAAATGGTCCAAAGGGGAGACCAAAGAACTCCACATATAGCTCTTACATATATTCAATGAACAGTGGTAGTGTATACCCTAACATACTACTGATTTAGAAGTAAGCAAAAAAATATAAGCAGAGAAAGACAATAAGAAAAAAGCCTGGTGGCTTCACTGGCTGCTCCACTGACTCCTCCTCCATGGGCTGAACTGCACCAGGGTTTTCACGGGCCTCACTGGCTTGGTTCATGCTAACCAAGCACTGGATATCTTCCTAGATTCTATCCACTTTTGGGGAATGGACCTCTTTTCCCATAGTTTATGGTGGAATCCCATATATATACCCAATGCATCGTGACCAAAGAAATGGAAACATGTCTATTTAAGTCATGGTTCATTATGGAATGGGTTTAGGGGGGGAATTAACCCCATTGAGTTGCAAGTGCCCTTGAGGGAGGGAAGCCACCACGTTTGCCAATTCATTAGCGATCACATTGCTTGTTCGGAGAATATGATAGAATTCATAATGAGGGGAGAGTAGGGTGACAGCTTTATCATACAAACGATGACATTTGATCGAGCCAGTGGTGTATCCATTGAGCATTTTATATATGACATGTCTGGAATCACCAAAAATTGAGATCTTGAATAGATTTGAGTCGACGAGGATCATCATTCCTTGCAGAAGGGCTATCCATTCCGCCTCATTATTGGTCCTGCATCTAATTCCCCAGGCATAGGTTTGTTTAATTTTTCCTTCAGGATCCAAGAGGATCCCTCCCACACCTGCCACCCCTATAGTTGGTGACAATGTTAAATAGTTAAGGGTTGAATAATTTGGTTCCTACAGGACATGGATTGATATGTTTTTAATTATAAGTTACTTGCAGAAAATATGGAAGATAGTTTCTATAGTTCTAGGAGTTAGTTGATGTTCTAGAAGTTTCCTTCCATGCATAAAAACAATGTAATTCTATGGGTTAGGGAAGCAAAAAAACGATGAATTAGAATAGGTCAAAGGTTGACAAGTGACTTGGAAGAATTTGTAATTCGGTCGAAGGCCAAAATGAGGTAATATTGATTATGTTTTGGTCATAGCTTTATGATTCTATGTACATAGTCATTTTTAATGAAAGTAGATTCCATGTTGTGTTGTGTATATGAAGTGTTATCTGTATTTTAAAGGAGGATTTACAATGCTTGTGTGAAATTGGAATTATAGATGCATGTGAAAATATGGTGTGTCATGTTCGATGAAGATGCATAAATTCGAGTGGAGAATTGTGTCATGTGTTATTTTCTTTATTGTGCCATGTTCGAGGAAAATGCAAAAATTCCAGTGGAGAATTTGGTGTGGATTACAGAAGGTTTGGTGAAGACCATAGAAGATGTCGAGTATGATTATTTATTGGAGACCGGGAACAACTATGTAAAGTTTCTTGAAAATTGTTGCTTATTACATGTGAATGAGGATTGGATTACAGTTCATGATGTTTTGCGTGACATGGAAATTCTCATTGGAGTGGCACTGACAGTGAGATTATTTATGTACGCATAAGTAATCTCTTTCAACTTCAATTTTTGTCCTTTAAATATTGTATGGAGTTAAAATCATTACTCTGTGAAATTGGGAAACTTAAAAATCTCAAATATTTAGATATTAGGCGTAGTCAATGTGCACAAAGTTGATTCCACAAGAGATTGCAGTGCTTTCAAAATGCAAGATTCTAAAAAGTTTGATGGTGGAGATCGATGCTATGATGAAAGCATAAAGCTTGATGTTATGATTGAAGCACAATAAGAAAATATATCTATGGTGATCCTCAATGGAAGATTACCTAAGCTTGGTTTCTTTCTTGCTCAATTATGTCTACATACTTTGCCATAATGACCAAGTTAACGTTTCCTTTGCTAGCTCCTGAATTGAAATAAAAACAATGGTGGAGATTCTCTATGGCGCTCCTCAATGGGAGATTCCCCAAGCTTGGTTTCTTTCTTGCTCAATTAATTCTTTCTCTCTTGCTCCTCAATGTATACCATGCTCCAAGCAATACTTAGACACTTGTGATGGAGATGCTTGATGTCAAAAACAAAATTTTGTGTGATAATATGATGAAGAAGAGAATGAATGTAATGTTTGCAACCTGAAATTGCGCACAGACTATGAAACCTGCATGAAATCTATTAGAGTGTTTCTCAAACAAGGACTATTGTTGTTTATACTGAAACAAAACACACACCCAATATTGTTAACAAAAATGGGAGTGCATTTTAACCACATAAAATGAGTACGCATTTTGCTCGAATAGCTTTTAGGAGCATTTAAGAAGGTAGTTCCACGGCTAAGGGATCATTCAATGTTTAGGGGGAATTAACAAGCACTCCCTAAGTCTTAGCACCTTAACACCCCACCCTCTCTTCAACCTAACTATATTGTTATAAAACTCAAGGGATGTGTGAGAGAGAGAGAGAGAGGGAGAGGAGGGGGAAGACATATACATAGAGATAGAGATAGAGTGGAGGGGAGGGGGGTGTTGGGGAATAGATATG
>LPNX010550252.1:14277-32829 GCA_001517045.1 Pseudotsuga menziesii
GAGTGGAGGGGGACATAAAATAATAAAAGTATTGGTATAATTGACAATGTGTTCAATTCTAAAGTTACATAACACACACTTGTTGTAGTATTGAAAAACACGCACTCATTTTGCATTAATAAAACATGCACTCATTTTGTAGTAATATAATGCACACTCATTTTGTAGTAATATAATGAGTGCAGGTTTTGTTTAAATTCAAAAATGTATTCCTACCAATGATAAGGCCGAGCCTCCACCCATGCTGGCGTGGCATTCTTATTCATATGTGTCTGCTTTTGACTTTGCTTCAGATTCAACATGCATATGCCTTTGAGTATGATAAACCATGGCTAATTGAGCATTATACCCATAATTTTCAATATGCTTGTGTTTAGCCGTTGGTTACAGTATGTTGCACACCTCCATTTTTTATGAAATTTTAC
Source organism: Pseudotsuga menziesii (assembly GCA_001517045.1). Taxonomy (NCBI): domain Eukaryota; kingdom Viridiplantae; phylum Streptophyta; class Pinopsida; order Pinales; family Pinaceae; genus Pseudotsuga; species Pseudotsuga menziesii. The sequence goes on from LPNX010550252.1 coordinate 14,703, forward strand.
AAACATATATGGTTTTTTTTCCAGATTCCAAATATATAATTTTTAACAAGAATACATAATTTTTTCTATTTTTTATTTATTTATCTTGTGTCATCACTCCTCAACTCAAAAAACACATCGTTAGTGTTTCGTCCATAACTCTTTTGTTTCTCAACCATTTTGAAAAAAAAAAGTATGGTGCACTAAAGAACACTAACCTCTACATGCTATAAAAATCCCATTTCCAAATATTTGCATTAAGACATTCAAACGCTGCACCCACAATTGACATACCCTTTTTGAGGTTTGATCACTTAGATAATTTAAAAAAAAATTAAAATATTATTTTTATTATTGGAAAGATAATCGTGCACTAGTACTAACTGTTCTCTATATGTGAACCAATTTTCGTAAGTTTATTCCATCATTTAGTCACTCAAAGGTTGCACCCACAAAAACATATACCTTATAATTTGTACCAAAAATAAAAAATGTCCGTTAAAAAAGATCTAACTTTAGATTGTTAAGAACACTTTCAATAGAAAAAAATTATATATTTGGAAACATTAATCAATTTTCTACCTTTCATCTTTTTTACTCATCGTAAGAATCATTGTGTAAGTGTCAAAATATCCATGCAAATTGATTATGCCCATTTTTTCAATTTTCTATTACATCTAACTTGTCAAAAGAGACCTCATTAGTTTGCACACACCTTTATATTTTTCATAAAAAAATTAATTTCAAAAATTAACTATTATTATATTTGTTAGTTAAAAAATAAAAATAAAATATATATTTATAAAATATTATATTGTATGATTATTGTTATAATTTTAAAGTCATAATTTTACTTATATTTGAAAATTATGATTTACTTATATTTTTCATAAAAAAAATCTAGAAATCTGAATGAAGAAGTCCATGGATAATTTTATTTGGATGAAAGTGTTTGATTTTTAATATTATAAAATAAAAATCAACTTCTAAATTATATATATATAAATATCCTTTCTTAAATTTATTATTATTAAAAAAATTATAATTTATATGTAATTCATTATTATTATTAATTTAATTTTAAAATAATTTATACATTTTGTAAGTAAAAAGTTATTAGTTTAAATTTAAAAATTAATACATATAATATCAATATTATTTGTAAATATAATATTGTGTATAGTATATGGTTAGAAAGTTATGGAAAAATAACTAAAAGCTACCAACTATTGACCACTTTGTTATAAGCTTAGGGTTATTGCAAAGGAGTGGTGCAATAATAAAACCATTTTTTTGTGTTTTTTTTGTTAAATTTAAAAAATTATTTGACATAATGTACAAAAGTAACATTTGGAATAGATTAGAAAAGGTGAGAGCTCATTTTCAATTGAGATTTGTCGCAATAAGGTTGTACACGAATGATATTATTAAGTTTGGTAACTCGAAGGACTAGTTGAAAGAAATTAATTGTAATATAGGATTCAAACAAGGTTGTCACGTGTCCCCTGCACTTTTTGGTATATGCATAGACAAGTTAGAAGGTTGTTTGGAAGAAGTAGGTTGTGCCAACATAAATATAGTTGGTATAGTCATCATCCTTCTTCTCTATGCTGGTGATAGTATGGAAAAGAGTCCCTATGATCTTGAAAAGAAACTAAAAATTCTCAAGTATTTTTTCTTGAGTATGGGTATAATTTTAACGCTCACAAAATGAAGGTTATTATAGTCGAATTCAAAAAGATCATTTATGCTGATTTCATGTATGAGAACACCATTTTGGAGGAAGTGACTTCATATAAATACAATGGAATGTTTCTTGAACACAAGCTTAACTAGAACTATAGCATTGTAAAAATGATAAATGGAGGGTGAAACTTATATGGATTCGAAAACAAATGTAAATTAGCATACCTTTGAATTTAGGATAAGAAGAAACTTTTCTTTGAGAATCTTTTCACTCATGTTATCTTATATGGATGTGAAGTTTGGGATTGCAACATCTCTAGAGAATAGTAGAGAAGGATAGAGAAAATCCAAAAACATTTTGTAACATGGAACCTCAAAATTAAAGATGATACACCATATCCTATTCTCTTCATGGAAGCGAGTCTCTCCTCCATTGAGAGCATGACTATGACTAGGTACCTAATGCACAAGAAAATGATAAACAACATGGGAGACACATGTTCCTAAGATTGCTTCAAACTATATTCAAAACCACATGAAACTTAAGGGATTTTGGCATAAAGATGTCAACTCTTGGCTAAACCATTACTTATTCTAGGAAGATGAGTTGAGGAAGATGTCATTTTAAGAATAGTGATAATATTAAAAAAATTATTACATCTAAATTTAATGAGAAGAATTTGTGGTGTGATAATCAATGAGATCACAAAAATAATGTAAGGAGGTGATTAACCCTAATCAAGAAGATACAAAATCTCTCTTTGTTTTAATTAGTGTAAAAATAAAAATAAAATTACTAAAATAAGAATAAAATCTCATTAGCTTCATAGTGAAAGAGGACAAACAATTTCTAAAACATCATGGGAGGAAAGAATTTGTCATCTTTTTGACAAGAGGGCTGAAGATGAAAATCATTTTTTAAAGTACACACCTCAATTTGAAAATATTTGATATAATACTAACCTTCTTACCCTTTTAACACTTGAGAATTGTGGTGATAGAGTAATGTTTTTCTTAATAATTTTCAAACATAAAAATACATTTAAAAAAATTAAATGATTAGTTGCCTTTTTTTAAGGTCCAACCAAAGTTGGTAATCATCACCATGAATTAATTTAATTGATTTTACTTAATTGAATCATTTATAACAAAAGATGTCTAAAAAACCTAATTTATATAATTATTAAAAATTATATATAATTATTTGTTAACATTTTTATTCTTAATTATTTAAAAAAAATTATACTTGATCCACATCAAAATATATATATATAATGAGTAACTTAATAAAAATTATTAAAATTATTTATACTTGATCCACATTAAAGATATAAATATATAAAATGAGTGACTTAAAAAAAATTATAATTAAAAGAACGTAGATGGTTAACCTAGATGAAAAGAAAAGGAAAAATGATATATATATAAAAAATGAGTGAATTAAAAAAAATTATAATTAAAAGAACGTAGATGGTTAACATAGATGAAAAGAAAAAGGAAAAATGATTCCATCTGAATGAGTGAAAACTATTCTTGAACATTTATTCGTATTATGTGAATTGGAGAACACAATTGTTCAAAGTTAACTTAACAGGAAAGGAAAGAAAAGTATTAAGGGAATTTTCGGACATAACTCAATGGAAAGTAAAAGTGTTCTGAAATTTTATTCGGCGGTGTGTTTGATTTAGCTTTGATGACCTTTTCCAAATTAAAGTTATTGCAATCATTAAAGTTAGTTCTGAAATTTTATTCGGTGAATCGGTGTGTTTGATTTAGCTTTGATGACCTTTTCCAAACTAAAGTTATTGCAATCATTAAAGTTACAAATTAAAGTTATTGCTTCTTCATGAAATGGAAGAATAAATTAAATAACTGTTACAAAGGTGGGATCATGGATGGAATAAAGTTATTCTGAATCCTATTCCTGCCTTTCCCTTGAAGTTTATATATTTCCACTTCCATTCCATTCCAATCCAATCCAGTCCATTTATGCATATTTTTCCCCGTTCTTGCTCTTAAATTCATCTTCTGGTTTTCTCTGTTGCTTGTTTTTATGTTCATCATTTGCTTTACTCTGCTGTTTTTATATTCATATTCTTCTGTGATCTGTTCTGCTCCAATAACGTAATGGACAAAGCATTAGATATTGTGACGGGAACCGCAACTAACGCCATAGCCAGCGTTGTTATTGCTCCACTGCTCCAATAGACGCTGTTATTCAATTGGATGAGAACCGTCAGCTTCTGGGAGATCAGTTAGATCGTATGAAGGGCCTCTTGCTTGGTATTCAAGCTACATTCCAAGATCAGCAGAGGGAGGCCCCGGATTCTCTGAAGAAGTGTTTGCTAAGGATGCAGCGTGAAGTTGGAAATGGCAGAGAGTTGATCGATCGCTCTCGACGCCCGTGGCTGCAGCGGGGTATTGACTGTCTTCTTTGCAAGCCCAAAGTCTCACCACAAATCCGAGAGTGGAAGACAACTATTGAAGGGTTCTTTGGTGAGCTTATGACGGATTTTCAATTGATTCATGTGGCTCAAAAGGTCGCTTATGCGGCACCAGAACAGCCAGCCGTACTACTTCAAGATGAACCGGACACCGGAATTGTGGGGTTGGAGATTAACTCTGCCAAGATACAGATGGAGAAATGGCTTACGGAAGCTCCCCACGTTCGGATAGTTGCAGTGTGTGGCATGGGTGGTGTGGGGAAAACAACATTGCTCAAATATGTCTACAACTTCTTCAAGGTTAGTGACCATTTTGATCATGTCATTTGGGTTACAGTTTCCCATTTTCCAATTCTGGAGTTGCAGAATCGTATTGCTTCTGCAATCAATTTAGACCTCACTAAGTGTTCTACTGATGATGTTGATACACGGAAGATGAAGCTGTCTTCATATCTGAAGGAAAAATGATTTTTTATGGTTTTAGATGACATCTGGATTGCAATTAATCTGAAAGAATTGGGTGTGGAATTTGCCAGCGACAAAGGTAGCAAAATTGTTTTCTCTACCCGAAATAGAGATCTTATTCCAAAAATGAAGGCGGAAGAGTCTCTGCAATTACAACCCCTATCAACAGAGGAGTCATGGGATTTGTTCTGCAAAGTAGCTTTCCAAGCCCAAAATGTTCCGAGGGATATAGAAAATATTGCCCGAAAAGTCGCCAACGAGTGTCAAGGTTTGCCCCTTGCCATAACTGTAATAGGCTCAACAATGATTAGCAACAACACTGTAAATGAGTGGAAGCTTGCTTTAAATCAGTTAAAAAATGTGGATCGAAATTTTCAAATTACCCATCCGGACATTGATCAAGAATTGTACCGCCGATTGAGATGGAGTTACGATCAGTTGCTGGATGCTAATTTGAAAAACTGTTTTCTTTACTGTGCCATGTTTGAGGAAGACGCAGCAATTCCTGTGCAGAAATTGGTGCAGATGTGGATCGGAGAAGGTTTGTTGACGACGAGAGAAGATGGTGACTATGACTATTTAGTGGAGATCGGGAACAGCTATGTAAAGTTACTTCAAAACCGTTCCTTGTTACAGGTGTATGAGAATGACATTACAGTTCATGATGTTCTGCATGACCTAGCAATTCGTATTGGAGATGAGGAGAATTGTGTATTTAGGGCAGGTCAAGGTCTTCGACACTTCCCCCACATCGAGGTCCCTCATGATTGCAAAAGAATATCAGTGCGGCACAATAGTATTAGGTCTGAGTCTTTGCCGGACTTGGGATGTCCGAAATTGGTTTCTCTCGCATTGGGAGAAAATATAGATATGGGAGAGATTCCGGACGGCTTTTTTCTCAACTTCACGTCTTTGAAGGTATTGGAGCTAAGTTGGATACCTGCTTTAAAATCATTGCCCCCATCATTGTGGCAATTGACACAACTTGAGTTTCTGGACTTGAGTGGCACTGACATTGAGAGTATCCCTGTTGGTATAGGTAATCTCTTTCGACTTCAATTTTTGTCTTTTTGTGATTGCTACCTGTTAAAATCATTACCATGTGAAATAGGGAAACTTGAAAAGCTCAAATATTTAGATCTTCGGGGACTTTGTTACTTAGAGTTTATTCCAAAGGAGATTAAAATGCTTTCAAAGTGCAAGATTCTAGAAAGCTCCATCCAGGACCTTTTGATGAAAAAGAGCATTCGCAAATTCACCACCTTTATTGGACCAGCTTTAAAAGGGGGAAGTATTTGAAGGATTTGTTATTACTTTACGATGTGAAATAGCGAAACTTGAAAAGCTCAAATATTTAGATCTTAAGGCACTTTGTTAAAATGCTTTCAAAGTGCAAGATTGTAGAAAGGTCCATCGAGTAGCTTTACATGATGAAGGATTTTCCTTTTGAACCACCTCCTTTAAAAGGGGAAAGGATTTGTTATTACTTTCACTTTATGTATAAATATAAATTTTTAATAAGATAATCAATCATTTTTTTATGTAAATTATTGAAACTTAGGGTTTTATATTTAATTTAGTTCATTGCCAAGCATTTTTTATCCTCTCATATAGCTACTTTAAAAACAATTAGCATGATATGCAACCCAAAAAAATCAAGATTCCACATATATATGTCTAATGTGATGTTTCTCTTTCTCTTTATATATATTTTTAATAGTTAAAATATTTTTATGGTCTTCTAACAAATAAAAATTGAGTTAGAGGTAAACCGTTTGCTCATCAATTTGGTGGATTAATATTAATAACAAAAAATGCATGCAATTTTTCTAAATTTTTCATTCATTCATATCTATTCTACAAGCAACATACCGATAAACAACATTTTTTGCTTTGAATGACTTTGTTTTGATATTCTTAGAAATATTGAAGCATAAAGAAGCATGCACATAAGAGGAACTATAATTTTACTATGGAAAAAAAAACCAATATATATCCATTAGCCTTAACCAAGGCATGGCCAATCCCACCAACAATGGTCATCCATCAGAATCTTACAATGGAGTTAATCAAGCCTTTAAATAGGTTTCATCACATGCTAATACCATGGGCATGTAAACCACCAACAATAAACCCATTATTGACAAAATCAAGGTTATATTAATCAGTCTATAACCTAGTCAAGATTAAACTAATAGCCCCCCTTTAAACTTGACTTGGGGTAACCACTAACCCCCCTCAGTTTTTTATAAAATATCTTGGAATACAACATGCCCCCCTATCACCTAAGTCTACATCTAGTCTTTATACTAGTGAATCATTAAACCATGCATACACATTCCTAAATAAGTATTACATCCATATGCCCATTTGCATTGTGGTTAAATTCAACTCGAAATAAAAATGCTTACAATACAATGAGTTGAGTACTTCATCCTCTATCTTTCATGGGATTCTTCATCCTTGTTGCATGTCCACGTGCTTATGCCAATGGTATTGTCACATGTGTAAAACCACCTTTGACCAATGAAGCCACATAGAATGTAGTGACTTCCACAACATACCCATCTTACAGTATAGAACCAACACACAAATCTCTTTCCCTTGAACTTCCAACAATAAATTTACAATCAAGTTAACACAAGAAATAGACACTCTAAACATCAAGTAGCATAGCCTCACAAAATCCATACACATGGTTAAGTTGATGAGAGTATTTCTGTAGGTTTTCTTGTTATTGCTAATGTCATCATAACCACAAACCATAGTAACCCACATAATATGTCCATCCATAGTTGACTTGTATCAGTACTCCACCCACCAAACTTTATGAATGGTGCATCTATGTGCCATTGCAACTTCGCATGCATTTTTGTAGCATTCTCATCATTTGCACCTCATAAATAGTGTCATAATTAGTTCTAGCATGAATTCCAATAGCACTAGCAATGCTCAAAACAATAGATATAGATGCTCAAATAATGTATATATGTTGCAAGTATACATAAGGATACGATGATCCACCCCATGCCAAGAGAAGAGATCCATAACCCCCTAATCTTAGTGAGCCGAAGAATAGTTCGCTCACATAAATAATCACCAAAATACTTGGAATATTAAATAAGCCATGAGAATGGAATATAATATTGAATATATAATAGATAATATAATGATTGTTTACAATGATAATGGACCTGTATAAATAGGTACTCATGGTGAATATTCACCCAAATGAGGTGTCTCTTAATCAACCTAACTATTAATTATTTTATTATTCAATTAGTGACTTATTATGTTCATAACGTTTTCTCTCTCTTAGAAAGGATTTGTCCTCAAAGACTTATAATGTTGTCGCATCATTCCTTATGATGTCGTAGCTAATGAAACATGTCGATACGAGCTTATAAGTGTATAGCATAACTTTTGATATGTTGACGAATCAATCCATCCCAAATTGATTTGTTGTTTCCTGTTAGGATTCCCTACTAATCTCTCGTTAGGAGCTTTGATCACATTAGTACCACTATCTTTCGACATTTCCCCCTTTTAAGGATATTGGTTTTTATGATTGGGGTGTCTATAGAGAATATTCATGTAATATCCTAATTTTGACCCCATTGCATTAAAATTGTACATGATGTAAATATCGTTATTAAATCATGGTGAGGAGCTCAAGGCCAAGGCCCTGCCATCTATTTAGCGGTTTATGTATCAGAAATTAAAATTGATGCATATGGTTCTCGTTCTAGCTAGGCACAATATAAATTCACACATCATGTAAATATGCAATTTAATAAAATACCCGCATCTAGATATGCAATTCAACAAGAGATGGGGGCATGATTTTCACAAAGAATAGGGATGGAAATTATTCAAACCCTTGAGCCAATATTGTTAAGCCAAATGTCAATGAGAGGGCCCATAAACTCTCAAATACCCATTTTGACTTATGCACCCAATCATTTAATTCTTCCCAAGGTTACTATGTCGGGCAGTTAATGCATTGGGAATGGAGAGCTATGGAAACCAATTTCATGTATGGGCAAGCCATGAATTCTGGAAAATCGTATTTTTGTTTGTGGGGCAAGAAAACACCCATAAATGTGTGCCCAATCCATTCCTCACCCATGACTTTCACTTCCTCACGCAGCTGGAGCTAACTGGGGCATTTGCTTCACATTTGTCTGCATTTTCCTTCATTTTTCCATTGCTGGAAATCCATTTTTGTACTACACAGTGGATGGGAAGGAGAGATTTACGATTTGGGGGTTTACAGAGGTCATTTTTGCCCCCATAAGGCCCATAAACATTTTCTGAAATCATTTTTTCTCTCCCATGTTTGATTCCCCATCTGCCATTCCATTTCTTGCTTTCCCATGACTTCTGAGACTAATGGAAAACCCATATTGGGAATCCCATAGCCAAAATGTTTTTCTTCATACCCAACACTTGTGTTTTGTTGTTATGTGCATCCTTGTTTTGGTAAGAATTAGGAGTGGAAGAGGACCAGAATTGGATTGATAAACCTAGTGGAGAGAGGAACCTCACAAATGATAAAAAGGGGTTGGCTACTCTTCTATGCACACATGGGAGAACATTAGAATGGAAGGTATGGCCTGAGGGACCATGTAGCAGTGAAGAGAATACTTCCTTGTGTTGGGTGTGTAGGTATTGTGGAGACCAAACTAGATAGATCATGTAGAGGTGTCCATGGCTATGTGGTTGAGCTCACTAGCTTAACAATTCTTCCTTTCCACTACCTTAGCAACCAAATAAACCCAATTATGGATTGTCTTGGCTGAACCTTGGTGTGTATTTGGGTATGTGTGAGACTGTTGTTCCCTTTTTCCTTGTAGAAATCATTCCCAGCTCAGGTCTGGCAATTGTGCTGAGAGATTGATGAGCAAAACTGTCCTATGGTTGGGTGGAACGCTACAGCGGCATAGCTAGTTGCTAAGGGAAGCTCATTTTCAAGATAAGTACTCTCTTGTATTAACTCTGCAATGCATTTGTTTTAAGAATTCTTTTGAATGTATTGGATGATATTTACTTTAGCTATATTTTCTTGCATCTACATATATCTTTTACTTCCAATGCATTTTGCTTATGTTCATGGGGCTAGATGCCTAGCTAGATAGCGTTTGTCACGTCGTCTCCATCGCGTTGGATCGACGAGAGGGGAGGGGACGTGACAATTCACAATGTCATTTTCTTTTACGAGCATCATCTTTTGAGCATTGATATGAGCTGGAAGTTGTATTTTCATCCCTTGAGATTTTAATTTTTCGTTTTGTATCTTTTCCAACTTGTTTTCTAATTGCATGGTGTCATTTTGAAACTTATTAATCAATTCTGCTTGTGACTATATGTCATCTTCAGACTTCTTAAGTTGTTCCTTAAAATCTTCGTTATGATTTCTGATGCAACTATTTTCTTCCTTCTTGTCTATAAGTTTTCATTCAATGTCTTTTGTAGAGTGTTCTGCCTTCCGACTATTTTTCAACTTCTTAATTTTTATGACTAACATCTTATTATGGTTCTTTAATTTAAAAGTTTCTTCAAAATTGTTGGATAATGCTTTATTACTTTTTGTGATCTATAACTTGTGTGCCTTTTTAGAGTTGTCGTTTTGTTATTGAAAAACTTTTATCTGTTGTCGACACTGGTTGATTTCTGATTATCGATCTTCTAATTTCTTTCGTATCTGCGTCAGTTCTTCATCCTTGTTGTTAACGATTTTGTTCAAGTGTATTATTTCTAATTTGTTATCTTTTATTTCTTTCTTTATATCTTGATTTTTTAATCTTTGATTAAAATCACTTTTGTCTTTTAATTCCTCGATTTGTGCAAAACAAATTTCTATATTTTTTTCTCTGGTCGTAAATATTGTGTTCCTTGAACCTTTCTTGAATCTCATGTAGTTTACTCATTACTACCGATTTTGTATTCATGTCGCGTAAATCTTCATTGTCTCTTCGATAACGCCTTAACTTTGTTTCTAGTTTTTCTATTTCTAGCCCCAAACCAATTTCCAATGTCTCTCACTTCTTCAATGATAGATAATCGTTCTTATGACTTTGAATTCTTTGATGAGCCTTCAATTGGCTTTGACCTCTTCGAATATTTTTCCTTTGATTTAAACTTTTTTAGCTATAATTTGTCTTTCTTTGACTACTTCTTTTAACATTGAATTATTTTCTTCTTTAAACTTATTTGTGGATTGTGTTTAAATTGGGTGGTTGGGAAGAAGCAATGTTACCCTCTCCACCCAAGTTCAAATATTGGGGATTAACTTTTATTAAAAAGAAATAGTAAGCCTGTAGACTCACCTTTATAATATATTTTCTTAAAATAAGATTAATCCTCCACTCCATAATTTAATTCTTTTCCCCTTATCATAAAACTTGTTTTTATTAATGTAATGGTTTTTTTTATAATAACAAAACCAAGTGTGGTTTCATAATACAACAGGTTGATTTTTTTTTGTTATTTTTTCTTTTACTTCTTCTTTTTACTTCTTGGTCAAAGACCACAATTTTAGGAAAACCCCGATACAGGTTAAAAACCAAATTTACACAAAGTGTAAATAATGGCCTCATGGTGACTATTCACCTAAACGAGGTGTCTCTTAATCACCCTAACTATTAATTATTTTACTATTCAATTATTACTTATTATGTTCATAACACTTAGGGGAACTCAATATGACCTGCAAGCTCTAAACAAATGGAAACAATATAACTATTTGTGACAATGAATATGGATTAAACAATGATGCCAAGGAAGAAATAACCAATGTAAAATCGAGTGACTCAACCCATAAAAGTTCTTGTTTTGACCAATGTTAAACAATTGATTGAGCTAAGGAGCACCATCCAGATTAAAAGGAAATGAGACACCAAGAACACCATGCACCATCACGATTGATCCAATAATAGAATCCACACCATGAGATAACAAAAGGACATCATGATTATCTGTGTTCCTTTGCTTGTTATCCTCTACTGCATACTTGCAGTTTATGGAATGGCCAGATCTTTTTTTTTTGGCACCTCTAAAGTATCTTAAAACCTTCAGTAGCGCCTTCCATTTTTTATCCACAACCAAGGAATCGATTTAGAAATTTAGGCAACAAACTTGATCTCATAAGATCATGATGCATGACAATATCCTCTCAATACAACATTAGTTGATCAACTCCAAATGGGGTCTTGGCATTTGCTAAAGAATCTCAATTCCTTGACGTACATATTATATTTTCTTAAGTTAAATAGTTAGCTTCTAGAAAATGTGAGTGATTGTAAGAGGATATGATCCACTTATATATTTGTGCATAGAATATAGTTGTGACAATTTATTTTTTTTAACAGAAACAGTAAAATGTGGTGATATTAAACAGGTTGTGCACACATTAGAGGAATTTTGGGGTCTAAAATGGGTCTCCTAAGGAAAATAATAAAATAATAGTTAACATAATAAAATAATAGTTAAAATAATAAAATAATATTGATTAATTTTGGAGGAAGAAAGAAAAAAACTACTTTTTGTGTTCGTATTTTCGACATATCTCTGTGTGTTTTTACTCAAATTTCGATCAGGAGAGCTCGTTGGATGCGGAATTTGATTTTGCATCCAACGAGTACGCACACTGCATACTTTTGACAGACCTCGCTACCCCAAAAACAAGAAATACTTGAAAAAACGTGATGATGACATCATCATCACATTTTTTCAGGTATTTCTTGTTTTTGGGGTAGCAGGGTCCGTCAAAAGTATGCAGTGTGGGTACTCGTTGGATGCAGAATCAAATTCCGCATCCAATGATCTCTCCCGATCGAAATTTGAGTAAAAACACAGTGAGATATGTCGAAAATACGAACAGAAAAAGTAGTTTTTTTTAATGACAAATATGTCAATTCAACCATTATGGTTGACTTATTTTATTGAAATTCTATTGGTTATTGAATTCCAACTCACAAAAACTTATTTTGGCACGCTTTCTTATAAGGCCCATTTTAGACCCCAAATTTCCTCTAATGACCATTCATTGCAAAAACACCCCAAGCCTGAGAGTTCTTCCGGTTCATGAAACAACAAAAAAATGGTCAAGAGGGGAGACCAACGAACTCCACATATAACTCTTACATATATTCGATGAACAGTGGTAATGTATACCCTAACATATTGTTGATTTAGAAGTAAGCAAAACAACATAAGCACAGAAAGACAATAAGAAAAAAGCATGGTGGCTTCACTGGCTGCTCCACCGACTCCTCCTCCTTGGGCTGAACTGCACCAGGGTTTTCGCAGGCCTGACTGGCTTGGTTCATGCTAACCAAGTGCTGGATATCTTCCTGGATTCTATCCACTTTTGGGGAATGGACCTCTTTTCCAATAGTTTATGGTGGAATCCCATATATATACTCAATGCATCATGACCAAAGAAATGGAAGCAGGTCTAAATAAGTCATGGTTCATTATGGAATGGGTTTAGGGGGGGGATTAACCCCATTGAGTTGCAAGTGCCCTTGTAGGAGGGAATCCCCCATGTTTGCCAATTCATCAGCGATCACATTGTTTGTTCGGAGAATATGACAGAATTCATAATGAGGGGAGAGCAGGGTGATAGCTTTATCATACAAATGATGACATTTGATCGAGCCAGTGGTGTATCCATTGAGAATTTTATATATGACATGTCTGGAATCGCCAAAAATTGCGATCTTGAACAGATTTGAGTCGACGAGGATCATCATTCCCTGCAGAAGGGCCATCCATTCTGCCTCATTATTGGTCCTGCATCCAATTCCCCAGGCATAGGTTTGTTTAATTTTTCCTTCAGGATCCAAGAGGATCCCTCCCGCACCTGCCACCCCTATAGTTGGTGACAATTTTAAATAGTTAAGGGTTGAATAATTTGGTTCCTACAGGACATGGATTGATATGTTTTTAATTATAAGTTACTTGCAGAAAATATGGAAGATAGTTTCTATAGTTCTAGGAGTTAGTTGATGTTCTAGAAGTTTCCTTCCATGCATAAAAACAATGTAATTCTATGGGTTAGGGAAGCAAAAAAATGATGAATTAGAATAGGTCAAAGGTTGACAAGTGACCTAGAAGAATTTGTAATCCAGTTGAAGGGCAAAATGAGGTAATATTGATTATGTTTTGGTCATAGATTTATGCTTGTATGTACATAGTCATTTTTAATGAAAGTAGATTTCATGTTATGTTGTGTATATGAAGTGTTATTTGTATTTTAATGGAGGATTTACAATGCTTGTGTGAAATTGGAATTATAGATGCGTGTGAAAATATGGTGTGTCATGTTCTAGGAAGATGCATAAATTCCAGTGGAGAATTGTGTCGTGTTATTTTCTTTATTGTGCCATGTTCGACGAAAGTGCAAAAAATCCAGCGGAGAATTTGGTGTGGATTGCAGAAGGTTTGGTGAAGATCATAGAAGATGTATGAGTATGATTATTTATTGGAGATCGGGAACAACTATGTAAAGTCACTTGAAAATTGTTTTTTATTACGTGTGAATGAGGATTGGATTTCAGTTCATGATGTTCTGCATGACATGGAAATTCTCATTGTAGTGGCACTGACAGTGAGAGTATTTATGTACGCATAGGTAATCTCTTTCGACTTCAATTTTTGTCCTTTAAATATTGTATGGAGTTAAAATCATTAGTTTGTGAAATTGGGAAACTTAAAAATCTCAAATATTTAGATATTAGGCATAGTCTATGCTGCACAAAGTTGATTCCACAAGAGATTGCAGTGCTTTCAAAATGAAAGATTCTAGAAAGTTTGATAGTGGAGATTGATGCTATGATGAAAGCATAAAGCTTGATGTTGCGATTGAAGCACAATAAGAAAATCTATCTTTTAACCTCATAAGTTGGCATCACTTATAGTCTATGGTGGTAAAGTAGTGCTATTAGCACCACTTACAATTTTATGGTGTTAAGCTAGTGGTATTAGCACCTCTTACATTTTGTGGTGTTAAGGTGGTGGTATTAGCATCACATATATTTTGTGGTGTTCAAATGGTGTTAATGTTTATTGAAAATTGTTTTTTTACTCATGTATATTTAGAGAAATGACATGTTGGTAAGTACTGCTAATGATTATTTGTCACATGTACATGTAAGATTTATTTATGATTCATCATAAACAATTTAAAAAATAATTATTTATAAAAAATTTCGTTCAAATAAATATCAATGCTAATTTATGAATTTTTGCACCACAATCCCAACAATTTCCATTTCTTATTTTTTCATTATTTAAACGAATAAATTCAAGTGATTGGGCCATGCCATAAAAACAACCTAATATGGGGGAGATGTTGTAAGATTTGTTCCTAACAAAATAATAAAAAATAAAATTTTAATTATCAGCCAAAATAAATGTAGGCCAAAAAACCATGTGCAAAGCCTCCTAAACAACACATGGTTTTATTGTACATGGTTTGGGAGGGCATTGCAAACGGTTTTAAAACCATTCGCAAGGCATCCTAAACAACCCATGGTTTTATTGTACATGGTTTAGGAGGGCCTTGCAAATGGTTTTAAAACCATGTGCAAGGCCTCCTAAACAACCTATTGTTTTATTGTATATGGTTTAGGAGGGCCTTGCAAATGGTTTTAAAACCATGTGCAAGGCCTCCTAAACAACCTATTGTTTTATTGTATATGGTTTAGGAGGGCCTTGCAAATAGTTTTAAAACCATGTATGGAGGAGATGTTTTGAATACCATATACTGTAATTTATGCAATACGTGACAATCACAAGCACGTATATTTGAATACTATAAATGATAGCATATTACAATTTAATGTTTGCATATATGATAGTATTGCAAGGTTTTAAATATGAGGGTTTTTAAAATATGGGAATATGAAATATAACTATTAAAATATGGTTTTTTAATTGTTAATAATTAAAAAAAAAGATTTAAAAAAGATTTTTCCAATTATGTTTTAAATAATATTTTAAAAATATAATTGAAAATATACTAGATTTATGGAATAATATAATATTATAATGTTTTAAGAAGTTTAATGTTTTAATAATTATAATATTTTAATAGTTATAATGTATTAATAATTTAAATAGTAAAAATGTTTTTAAAAAACAAGTTTTTCAAATATAATTGAAAACTTAGTGAATTTATGGAACAGTATAATATTATAATGTTTTAAAAAGTTTAATGTTTTAATAATTATAATGTTTTAATAATTTAAATAGTAAAATTGTTTTTAAATAAGGTTTTTTTAATATAATTGCAAATATAGTTAAATTGAAAAGTGTCACATTTGAAAATATATTGAATTTAACTAAGAGAATTTCATTAACATGCACCTAAAATTAATAATTTATTATTAATTTCTACTGAAATATTTTATTTATTATTTTAAATATTTCTGAGAGACATGAGAAACTTGGAAATGCAGACATTAAGATATCAACAAATCATATTTTGAAGAAAATTTGGGTCTAGAAAATCATCATCAAAACCTATTGATGCAAATTAAGAAGCTTAAGAATCTTAATAGGTTATTGGAAAACAAGTTAGAGAAAATCTAGGAGGAAGCACAAATGTCCTTAGGAGTAAAAATCCAAGTTGTTGAAAAAAGAACATATACAAATCCAATCCACATCACGACTAAAGAAGATTGCAATCTAGTTAAATAATAAACATATAGGGATGTTGGAGTACAAATGAAGGGAACTCCGAGTGTACATAGTAATATGACTTCATCAATTAACCAAGCAACATCAAGGTGTGAATAAAATCATATATTGAAATTAAATGAGGAAAACACTACAAGCATGATAAAGGAAAATAATGTTATAAGAACTCCTTATTGACATCTAAATCATAAAAGAAGATATCTTAAATAATCAGAGTATCGATATCTCTTACGTCATGAAAAACTAAATTATCATCCAAAAAATATCTGATAGTAGCGCAATTAAGTCTCATGATAATAGTCATCGTGGAAGTGCAATGTTCTGCAAAGAATTGAATTAGGATGGTCTGATCCTTTTACCGTTCAAAAATTTTGCTTAGCACTAAGAGTTTCATATCGTCTTGTATCATCAACTACGATTGAACAAAGAATGATGTGATGACATTACAAGCAGGAGTAAATACATAAAGCCTTTTCATTAATATGCTTTGAGGACAAAGCATTTCTAAAGAGGAAGGAAAAATTATAAACATAAATACCATTATTACACATAAATTGATAATAATAATGAAGAGACATAGAAAATATGTGTCTTATAAAAAATACATGACTATTAATGAAAGGGCACTCAGTATATATGTATATATATATATATGGCCCTCAGTTGTAACCTATCATCTCATTCATTTTTATACAATTACTCAATATATTATTATTATTATTTTATTGGATTACATTATATTCCATATATTTTGGATATTTTATGTGTGTACGAACTTTGCTCATCTCATTATACTTGGTGCTAAATTATTGTCCTTCTTTTGTTGCTTGAAGGACATTTTTTGTATGGGAGTAATATAAAACATACCCTATCCACCAATTCAAATTTCCTTTTACCACAATGTTGATATGCTTGTTTCATTCCATTTTTGCTATAGCAAAGTTGCCTTTCATTTGTTGGAGAAATTGTTGTTGGTGCTCTATGTGAGCCTCCATTGCTTGAACCTTATCATTATATTTCAGGATGGGGTGATGGATGGAGGAGGGTAGCCATAAAGTTCCATAAATAGTGACATTTTTTATGAAGTACATTCAAATATTTATTCACAATATTATATTTTCCATCAGATTAAGGATGGTAGAGGAGTTGTGAGGCAATTGATTTCCCAAGAAATAATATATTTCCTTCCAAAAATAACCAATGAAAATTGGATCTCTGTCACTTACAATAATCTTGGGGATTCGATGAAGTTTTTTAATTCTTTCCATTAATGTTGCATCTACCATTCTTATTTTAAAACAATGAGAAATAGAATAGAAATGAGCATAATTTGTGAGTCTATCCACCACTACCATGATGACCTTCTTTCCTTCATGCTTTGGTAGGCTTCTGATAAAATCCATCGAGACTTCTTCCAAACACTTAATCAATATGGATAATGGTTGTAGAAAACCTAGTGTCTTGATTTTCTCTTCCTTATTTTGTTGGTAAACCAAAAAAAATTCACAACCTTTTTGACATATGTTTTAAGACATTCCTAGAAACAATCCTTCTTAATTTTGTGGTAAATTTCCAAGGACCTTGACAGTCCTCTTATAGGAGAACTGTACATTTCCAAAAGGATCTTCTATTTCAGTTGTAATAATTCATTCCAAAAGTACCTTCTGTTTGAGTTGGAAACACTTACATAAATATACGTGATCCTGGAAACATAATGATTCATTCTTTCACACAAGTTTATTCAATCCACTTGGGACCTCTAGTAGTTATTGAATTATATTTCATGCCTTTTGATCCTATTTCCATTCTATCCTCCCTTCTTCCACCCAATCATACTGCATAATGTA
>LPNX010550278.1:0-15200 GCA_001517045.1 Pseudotsuga menziesii
TGATCAATGGTCTATGGTTTATCGTAATTTCTTTCTCTGAATGCACCATTAAAGTCTAGAATTTTTGCTTATCTTTGTAATCTCTTGTTAGCAACGTGGATTACTTTTGATTTAGTGTCATATTCATAATAAACAAACACTTCAAATCGTAATAACTCCTAAACAACACCCATCCACATCCGCAACTAATCAAAACACTTTAACAACTTAAGAGCCATAGAAACTATTTTGTAGGGACTACCCCCCTTGGCTTCATTAGGAGTTAGCCTAAACGGAGGAGCTAGGAGTAGGTGACAGTACCTAGCTCTGTGCTTGCCCCCAAGGTCACACCTCTCCCACTTTCTCAAGTGAGGAGACAGCTTTCGGAAGATTTATGCTGCTGGTGTGCAATCGGCGGACAACAGACACATTTCAATAAAAAAAGAAAACTGCAAATGAATGAATCCAAGTACTATTTGATATCAAACCAAAGGATTCTTTTAAATTGTTTTATCTAATTCTAATGTATTAGCATGTTGTCAATGTTCTAGTAGAGAACAGTCCATAGTGGTTTGGATATGCTAAAGCATAGGAAAACATGAAGGTCTATAAGTATCTAAAAATGAAAACTTCCATTTACTCTATGAGTTCAACATATCCTCTTTTTCATTAACCGAGTTTTTTATAGTTCTACCACAATACCTTTCCAAGCATCATATATTCGTAGTACATTCCTAACTGATTCTTCCAATCAATACTATGTTGATGTAATTGTAACTTCAGAATGTATTCACTTGTATATATTATGTATTGTACCCCGATGTTTATTCCGGCAAGTGGTTGAGTCATGTCATGCCCCGATGTTCCTATCGAGAGATTCAATAATGTAAAAAATTCATGTAAAGTCATAGTGGGTAACCCTGCTATTAATCAAGGGTTAAATTCCCCGTAGTTGTGGGGCCCTAGGGTTATTAGAATCTCCTAGAGAATTTGGCCCTAGTGAGTTATTGTCAAGTCAGGAATTATTATAAATAGAGAGTGAGCCTCTCTATTTATCACACATTCACTCACACTCAATTGTAGCACATAACTGAGAGAGAAGAAGTTGTTGGGACAAGAGAGAGAGAGAGACTACTGCTTCTAGGAAATCATCTTACTGTTTTGGGGTTTTGCTTTTGGTGTTGATTTTATCTCTGAGGAAGTTGTGGGGTTTTCTCCTTTATGGTTTCCCTGAGGAATTTTTTTTTGTTCATTGTCTCTTATGTTTGGTTGTTGTGCTTGTTATTATCTCAATTAAAGATCCTAAGTTAATGCTAGCTTCAATGATAAAAATCTAACATGGTATCAGAGCTAAGCTGAGAAGAAAATATTGTGCAACTGCGAAAACTAGTGTTCCTACTTTTTGGATCTCTCTCCACAAATTCTCAGCAAAATAAGGTTAGGCTAACTCTCCTCTCCAGGGTAGATCTTTCTGTCGAAGCAGAATATGATTATGAGCATTTTTAGTTTTTGACCCGACACTATTGCCGAAAATTATGGCTTTTCATAGAAGTGGAATTTTTCAGTGATCCTAGGCTGGATTGATCTCCTCCTCAAAATATAATTTTAGAGATCAAGATCAAATATTTTGGTTGGAAAGAAATCTAGGAAATTCAAACCCTAATCTGCTCTTGAACTAGCTTTGCAGAAATTTAGCTCTAGATCCAGATCTGACATCTTAACCTGGTAAGATCTAAATATTTTGTATTTCCATTTGAGGTTCTCAGTTAAGATGTCTCATCATACCAAGCTTGATGAAAATCTTGAGGGAGCTGATAACTTCTGAGCCTGGAAGTATAGGATATCCCTAGTCCTGGAAGAAAATGAGTTGGACTCCTACATCAATAAGGAGGTTCCAGTTCCAAAGGAAGATGAGGATAAGGTATTACATAAGAATAAATTGGTCATGGCTAATAGAATTATTGCTGATTCAATCAAGGATCATCTCATACCACATGTGTCCTCCCTAAAGACACCTAAAGCTGTGTTTGATGCCTTGACCAAAATATTTGGAGGAAAGAACATAAATCAGAAGATGACTTTGAGAAACCAGTTAAAGAATGTAAAGATCAAGAATGCTGAAACCATCTAGTATTACTTTGCAAGGGTATCTCAGATCAAGGAACAACTTGAAGCAGTAGATGAAGAAGTAGAGAATGCAGAAATTGTAATGACCACCTTGAATGGTCTCCCTAGGTCATGGGGCTCTTTCATTCAAGGGATCTGTGCCAGGAAGAAGCTATTCAAGTTTAGCAAAACATGGGAAGAATTCTCACAAGAAGAAGCTCAAATAGAAGCTCGAGAAGAAAATATGGGAAGTGAAGATCAATCTCTCATAGTAAAATCAAAGAGAACAGACCATCACAAAGGTAAGCACCCTCATCCTAGAAGTTCTAACAAGAAGCTACCTAAATTCAGATGGTATACATGTGATGAAATAGGACACTATGCTAGAAATTTTCCTAAGAACAAAAGTGGCTCTCAGAAGAAGAAGGGAAACAAAAGAAGACATCATGCTCACACTGCAGAGGATGATGAACCTCCTAAGAAAAGAGCCAAACAAGAAAGTGATGATTCTTCAAGTGATGAAGAATATGTTCTAATCTTTTCCCTTACGAGAACTATCTCACATGGAAGCAATGATTTTCTTATACACAGTGGTGCTTCCAAACATATGACAGGCTTTAAAGAATCCTTTGTGAAATATTAGAACATGAATCATCCCACAAGGTGAAACTAGGGGATGACTACCAATATCCAATAAAAGGTAGTGGTGAATCCTCCTACATGCTAGACTCGGGGAAGTCTATGAAAATGAAGGATGTCCTATTTGTACCAAGAATAAATAAGAACCTCCTCTCCATATTTGCATTAGATGCAAAAGGCATGAGGGTTGCATTTGTAGATGGCCGAATTCTTATGTGTCCAAAGGGAAATAAAATTGATGATGTAATAGTGATTGGGGAACAATAAGGAGGTCTATACAAATTGAAGGGACAACCATAACAAGCTTTGGTTTATGCCTCAGTAGAACCAAAATAACTTTGGCATAGAAGGCTTGCACATGTGCATTACAGGGTACTACCATTTGCAAGAAAAGTTGTTGAAGGTATTCCAGAAATATAGACAAAACATGACGGTGTCTGCAAAGGATGTGCAAAATGAAAGAACACAAAGAAGACATTTCCAAGTAGCAAGAGCAAGGCAATCTTGGAAATCATCCACTTCGATGTATGTGGTCCGATGTCATCCAGTTCATTAAGCAGGTATGTATACTGTTTTTCTTTTATTGATGATTTTTCTAGGAAGACATGGATATACAAGAACAAAGATGAAGTATTCAACAAGTTCAAGGAATTCAAAGCCTTAATAAAAAACCACAGAGAAAATAAGATCAATATTTTTCTATCAGATAATGGTGGAGAATTCACATCGACTGAATTCAAAAAATTATGCAAAGATTCAGGGATTAAGAGGGAGTTAACCACTCCATATAATCCACAACAGAATGGGGTTGTAGAGAGGAAGAATAGAATGATCATGGAAGCTGCAAGGGCCATGCTCCATGATCAAGATCTTCGCATACATCTATGGGAAGAAGCTACCAAAACAACGGTGTATGTATAGAACCGTACTCCATACAGAGTACTAGAGAACAAGACACCTGAAGAAGCATTTTTTGGAAATAAACCAGAAGTCAGCCATCTCATAATATTCGGTTGTTCAGTGTACATACACATTCTGAAAGAAAAAAGGATAAATTTAGATCCTTCAGGAAGGAAGGGTATACTTGTGGCATACTCTGAAAGCTAGAATACTTACAGAATATACTTCTAAAGATTTAAGAAGATCGACATCAGCAGGGATGTAACATTTGATGAAGAATCATATTACAATAAATCCAAAAAGAGACCTATTGAAGAACCTGAAGAAGTAGAAGTACCCAGAATTCATGACACAACCATGAATGAAGAAATTCAAGAAGAAGATTGAGAAATAGAAGAACCTCTAGGACCTATAGATCCACCTCAGGAGAAAAACCTTCTTGGGTATGAAAAGTTATCCAAGGTGCAGAAAGATATGGGGCTCTAGAAGAAAATCACAGAGAAAGGAAAAGAACCAGGTCCTGCTCTGGTTATGTAGCCTTATTATGTGACTTCATCGATAAAGAACCTTCCAACTATGAAGAAGTGAAAGAAGGGAATGAATGGAAGGATGCTATGATCGAAGAGTAACAATAAATCATGAAGAATGATGTCTGGGATATTGTCCCAAGACCATAAGGGAAGTTTGTTGTAACTTCCAAATGGATCTACAAAATCAAGCATGTTGCAGATGGAAGCATAGAGAAATATAAAGCAAGATTTGTGGCTCGTGGCTTCTCCCAGAAAGAAGGAATAGATTATGAAGAAACTTTTGCACCTGTAGCTAGATACACTTATATCAGATCAATAATTTCTCTAGCTATAGTGATGAAATGGAAGATACACCTGATGGATGTCAAGACTGCTTTCTTGAATGGTGTAGTGGAAGAGGAAGTGTATGTGAAGCAACCACTTAGTTTTGAGAGACATGACAAGGAGACTCATGTGTGTAAATTGAATAAATCCTGGTATAGTTTGAAACATGCACCCATGACATGGTATAGTAGAATTGATAGCTTTATATCCAGTTTAGGTTTTATCAAAAGTAAAGAAGATTCCAACCTTTAGTACAAGGTTGAAGATGGTAACCTAGTGATACTCCTACTATATGTATATGATCTGTTTGTAACAGGTATGGATGGGTTGATTGCTTATATGAAGAGGAAGCTTGCTGCTAAGTTTGAAATGAAAGAATTGGGTATGATGCACTATTTTCTAGGAATGGAGGTGTGGTAGAATGCAGATGAAATCTCCCTCAGAAAAGGGAAGTATGCAATAGAGATCCTGAAGAGATTCGGGATGACGGACTGGAAGGCCATGACCACACCTATGGCATCAAACCTAAAGCTATTGAGTGATACTTCATCTGAGTCAGTTGATGCCACAATGTATCATCTGATGATTGGGTCCTTGATTTAACTGACGAATACAAGACCAGATTTTTGCTTTGCTATGAACACCTTGAGCCAGTTCCTGATAGATCTGAGACATGTTCACTTGATTGCTGCAAAGCATATTCTGAGGTACCTAAAGGGTACAATTGATTATGGGATCAAGTATAAGGATGATTAGAAGATTAACCTCGAAGGTTATGTTGATTCATATTGGGCAGGCAGTGCCATCAATAGAAAGATCACTTTAGCATGTTGCTTCATTATGATATCATGTGAGATCTCTTGGTTTAGAAGGAAACAGTCTTGCATGGAACTGAGTAAAGATAAAGCAGAGTATGTTGTAGCTTGGTAACCTATTTGTGAGGTAGTATGGATGAGGAAGCTACTGTCTAATTTATTTGATCTCCAATTGGATGCTACTTATGTATATTGCGACAACCAGAGTTGTGTGAACTGGTCTGAGAACCCGGTGTTCCATGACAAGTCGAAGCATATCGAGATCAAATATCACTATATCATGGATATGGTGCAAAGAGGATAAGTAAATCTCCAGTATGTTACGATAGATGAACAAATAGCTGATGTGTTGAGTAAGACATTAGCGAGGGTGAATTTTGAGTACTTCAGGGAGAAGCTTGGTATTCTCCAGATTGAGGTTCCCTCGAAGGGGAAGTGATGATTTCGTGAGCCATCCTGACATGGTGAGAGGATTGGTTCCTTCCATGGTCATATGTAAGCGCTGACCCATTCTGTCATGGTGAGAGTATTGGTTCCTTCCATGGTCATATGTGAGTGCTGAGCCATTTTGATATGACTATGGGATTGGCTCCCACATGATTAGATCTAAGTGCTAAAGTCCATTCTCTGAGAGAATGGGGCCTACTGGTCAGTTTCTAGGAATTTGGTTCAGTCTGGGACTGACACTCAACCTGGGGTTGAGAGCCTTTCTTACATGGTTGATAGGATGTGTTCCTCCCATGGTAAGATGTAAGTGTTGTGGCCTTTCTTACATGGTTGATAAGCTGTGTTCCTCCCATGGTAAGATGTAAGTGCTGAGCCTTTCTTACATGGTTGATAGGATGCGTTCCTCCCATGGTAATATGTAAGTGTTGAGCCTTTCTTACATGGTTGATATGGTTTGTTCCTCCCATGGTAAGATGTAAGTGCTATGCCTTTATTACATGGTTGATAGGATGTGTTCCTCCAATGGTAAGATATAAGTGATGTGCCTTTCTTACATGGTTGATAGGATGTGTTCCTCTCATGGTAATATGTATGTGATGTGCCTTTATTACATGGTTGATAGGATTTGTTCCTCCCATGTTAAGATATAAGTGTTGAGCATGTCTTACATGGTTGATAGGATGTGTTCCTCCCATGGTAAGATATAAGTGTTGTGCATTTCTTACATGGTTGATAGGATGTGTTCCTCCCATGGTAAGATATAAGTGTTGAAGAAGAAGAAGACCTACTTGAAGGCTAGGCCTACAACCAGCATGAAAAAGGGATAGCTCTGTAGAACTTCTTGTGATGAGAAGAATCAAGATATAGCACCCGTGATGATGACTAGTGATGATCCAGATCCAGTGATGATGATTCAGATCGAGTGATGATCCAGATCCAGTGATGATGATCCAAATCGAGTGATGATCCAGATCCAGTGATGATGATCCAGATCGAGTGATGATCCAAATCCAGATGAAGATGATGAGAACTTGATGATGACCTAGATAATACATAGAAGAAGACTTGTGCTGATAAATTGTGTCGAGAGAATACCTTCCTAGTTAAGAGGGAGTGTTGATGTAATTGTAACTTTGGAATGTATTCACTTATATATCTTATGTATTATACCCTAATGTTTATTTCGGGAAGTGGTTGATTCATGTCATGCCTCGATGTTCCTATCAAGAGATTCAATAATGTAAACAAGTCATGTAAAGTCATTATGGGTAACCCTCCTATTGATCAAGGGTTAAAGTCCATGCAGTTGTGGGGCCCTAGGGTTATTAGACTCTCCTAGAGAATTCAGCCATAGTGAGTTATTTTAAAGTCGATAATTACTATAAATAGAGAGTGAGCCTCTCTATTTATCACACATTCACTCACACTCATTTGTAGCACATAACTGAGAGAGAATCAGTTGCTAGGACAAGATAGAGAGAGACTACTACTTTTGGGAGATCATATTACTATTTTGGGGTTTTGCTTTTGGTGTTGATTCTATCTCTAAGGAAGTTGTGGGGTTTTCTCCTTTATGGTTTCCCCGAGGAAAAAAATTATGTTCATTGTCTCTTATGTTTGATTGTTGTGCTTGTTATTCTCTCAGTTAAAGATCCTAAGATAATGCTAGCTTGAATGATAAAAATCTAACATACTATAAGATTTAAAGTCTTCAATAGTTCTAGACTTTAGTTTTAGATGTAAAAATGATTCTCATTTGATACTTTTGTGTAGCTCATATATCTACTTTGTGTAGTACAATTCCCATATATGAGTCTTAGAGCACAAGGTATAAAAATCAACAGATAGTTGTATGACTTACTTTTAAGAATTCCATATACCCATTTTTATCCATTTTTTGTCTTCTTTCTATTTATTTAAGATCATATTGTTTGGAAAGAAAATCGTTTAGAAGACTCCTCTTATTTTTATAGATAATGATAATATTTAGACGTCATTTTTTACTCTTTTGTCCCTCTTCAATAATTTTATCATATTATTTTTTATATTTACATGTAACTTCTCACCCCGTCCTCCAGCCCATAAGTGAGAGTGAGATATTCCTCATGGCTCATGAAGATCCTTAATCAACAATTGGTTCAAGAAGAATGAACATGTCACAAGCAATATTTAAACCTGGTGTGGAGGATAACAATTCATCCTTTCAATATTCCCAGGCAGATCTAGTTGATAGAATTCTATGATATTATATGTTTAATATGCCATATTTTTCCTCTTATTTCCTTTTTTTCTTGTTTGTTGAAAAAATTATGCTATTCTTTTGTCTTTCCAAATCTCTAAAGTTAACCATCTATTTATTTTGATCTACAGAAACGATAGCATCTTTTTATTCTTACTTGTGAGTCCTTGTTTCATATGTATATTATTTAGTCTTCCAGCAGGGAGAAATTTTCTTTAGGGATGTCGGTTTTCCCTCTTCAGTTTGTGCTCCATCCTGATATTTGGTTGAAGAGTTGGAAGAAATTTCTGTGATCATTCACAATGAATATTCTTTTGTTTTTCCAATGGAAAAATTAATAGCTTTTAATTTCATGAAAGAGAAAAAGTTACATTTTGAAGGTGTCAAGGAACCTTAAACATGAGAGGAAAACTATAAACTGTCCATACTACCCCTATGCTTGTTTAAATCATAGTTTAAAAAAAAACAAAGTATGTGCCTATTACTTTCTATTACAAAATTACATTAAAATTTTAGGATTGTAGACCCATAAACTGACTTCCATAAAGATAAATAAAGCATATATTCATTCAGTTTCAGCTGTCCCCATTGTCATTATTCATATCACTATTGCATTTGAAAAATACCATTGAATATAGTTGTTATAAGCAGTCTAGAAATTGATATATTAGAGTACAGAAGAAGGATCCCCTTCTTTACCAAAACCTTCAATTTGAAGTGCGCCTTATTGTCCCAAAACTTCTAATCTAGAGAGTTCATCCTCTAGTTTATTAAATTGTATTCTTACATGGAGGAAAGGGATATAATCAAACATCTCTTCTACTGTCATGATCTTGTCAGGTGAAGGATTCAGAGAGATGTTTTATAGATTGAATATTCTTTTGACCCATTTTATTACTAGATTGGACTCCCCAGAAACCTGCAACTTGGTGACAGATTTTCCTAGAGCTAATTTCAATAGATTCAGTAATGCATGCAACTCATACCAGTTGCTTGTTCCCCTGCCAAAGAACAATTTGAAATTGATGAAGCATATTTCACTGATATACATCACTCCTATTACACTTAGTCCTGGATTCTTGTGGCCAACTCCATTGAAGAAGTCCCATCTCTTGGACTTAATAGTAGGTTCTTCTTTCTTTGCCAATTCTGTTTTGGATGCAAGTAGATATCTTCATAAATTAACTTGATCTTGTGATACACTTCTAGAGAAGTAAAGGGTTTATCCTATGAGAAGAAATTAAAGTGAAATTTGGCCACTTTTCCCACCCAAGGCTTTGTTAGCATTTGTTAACACTCTATTTGTTAACCGAAATTCCTATCCATCAGTTTTAGATGGAGATATTTCTTCTCAACACCAAAATAACTCAAACAATAGCCTTCATGAAAATTCATTGAAAAATTCCTTCCCATGAAATAAGTATTGAGCACTGTAATTTATTACTAGAAGCAAAACCATGCACAATACTAGAAAAAAATCCCTCTTCAAGCCAAAGTATTTGCTAGAAACCTTAATATGTGATTTTATATCCAATCATTTTCGGTGCCTATCCTTGTCTTGGGCTAGCTGAGATGCATCTTATTGGATTATGAGTAACCCATGTAGTGGATATTTTTTTTTTCTATTAGTTATTCATTTATTACTAAACAACTGTAGCTACTCCATTCCAACTATGTTCTCAAACTTATTTGACCACTTAAGTTGACTCTTTTTCCATTAGGGATAAAATAAGGTTTATTAAACTAATCCTTATTCAATCAATGCTAATGTTTATTGCAAATTTGAATCTTTATCCCTTTATACATGCAACAATTTTGATGTATTTACTTGTATGCATCACCCCCTCCTTGGGATTCTTTCTAATTTTTTATGTCTTCAACTTTTAGGGGTTACCATAGTCTATAGGTTAAGTCTGTCCTCCCCTTTCCATGAAAGAGTGAATACAGAAAAATGGCGCAAGTGTGAAATATATTTGAAACATAAATAATTAACATTGTGGCTCTAAATGGTCCCTAGAGTATAAAAAACATCATTCTACAACAAATAACTACATATCAACAAAATCACTGCATGTATTGGGATCCTAGTCATATGTAGGACCCCATGCCTCCTCCTTTGGACAATGCCTCAATATACTAAAACACCAGTACTAGTGCTTAACACTACATGTTGATCCCAATCCAACCACCTTGTTGTTTCTCAAATCAACACCCTAGAATTTTGATAAAATTGGCTAATCTAAGCAATAAAATGAGGCAAAAAGCTTAACATGTATAATCAGTGGCTTTGTCTTGAGTGAAGGTACTTTTTTAATAAGGTCATGATAGATGAGTTCAAAAGTAGAAACCATCAACAATGGTTCATATAGAGGGGTTGGTGCACTTGATTAAATTTCAATACCATATTGCCATACATGATAGAATATTGTCTTGAAATGCTCCAATCCTACCAATATTTAAATATTGAAATAACGAAATTTGCTAGGTCTGTTGAATTCTAAATAGGATATGTATTTATACTTTATTCATATTCATTACAATGAGGTTGGATCCATTCAAAAATCCTGGAATTATAAATGCTAATGTTAGAAATTCAATTCAAATCATAGAAAAAGAAGGATAAAGGAGAATGGCAACCTTTTCTTTAGGAATTTAATACTTCTAGTTATAGCTTCCAACAACAAATAAAGTGGTGTGGGAGTCATAAAATAAAATGAGATTTGTTAGAGAATAATCCACCTTAGTACCATGGTCATAAACCTTAGGCACATTTCATTTGCATTCATGCAGTGATTATATGGTTTAGACTTAGAGAAATTGGTCATTTACTCATAGTTTAGGTGCTTGTTGTTGATCATTATGCACAGTTGAGGCACTGTAGGTTCATCATTCTGACAACCCAAGCATCCACATTGATTATAGTCAACCAACATGCACTCCCCATCCCCAATTTCAAGGATTTTGTTTGACTTGAGGCGCTAGTGCATGGTTTAGGTGGTTTTTGTCCTTCCTTGGGCATTTATTACCTCATAGAGCCACTCTCACTCACCCCATGTGCTCACCCATGCTTTTCATACCTCCATTTATGTTCCAACATTCCTTCCCATTTTCACACATGCATTCATGATAGTTTGGGATGATTAGGAAGCTCATTGTTCCACCTAGGAAGGTTTGAGGATCAAATCTTGAGCTGAAACTTGTATGCATCCAGATTCCCTCCAAGGCCTCACTATTTTTCCCTATTGTAATATATATATGATACATAGATAATTACATGTTGGGAAGTCATAATAATATATGTTATTGACCTCATGTGTGTATACAAATTTCACTCTTTCAACTATTTTGTACATGTTTTGTAAACAATATTGAATTGTGAGAGTTTCCTTGGCTCCTAGATCTAGCTGTGAATTAATTCTCACATGGTATCAGAGATATTTGGAACTGCAAATAAAATCCATAGTGTTTGAGTTGTTTTTTGAGGGATTTTCCAGATAGATTTGAGTGTTTTCATTACAGGTACAATCAACAATTTGTCACCAAGACCACAAGCAGAAATGGAGTATACCCATGTTTTGTTGACCCCATTCAACTATTTCAAATGGAAGGCCTAAATGGTGATAAATATGATATTGAAAGGTCTATACATGGTCACAATGGGGACATAGTTCAAACCAAAATCTATTGTTGAGAAATCAAAGTTCTTCAATAGGCTTGATGAAGCGTTCAAAATGCTTTGTCTCAGGATTTCGAGAGACTTGCTCTTCAATGTAGAAATTATATCTAATCCCAATGAAGTATGGATCAATATTGAGGCATTTTTTTGGGAATAGTGATGAGATGAGAGGTCAACAGCTTGAAAATGATCTTATGTCATTGAGTCCAACTCATTTTGAGACAATCCAATATTTCTTTACCAAGTTCAAATCATTGGTGCTTCAACTCAATCCATGTGGCATAGAGAAGAAGGAGGAACAAGTCATATTGTCCATACTTTCAAAGCTAGGGCCAAAGAATCTGTGTTTGTAAGCACATTTCACTCTAGAAATCCCACAACTTGTAACAGGTGCATGCCTACATTGGTTAACTTCATGAGGTCATTGAATCAAGAGAGAGACAAGCTAGTGTAGATGGGTAACATCAAATCTAGTAAAGATCAAGCTCTTTTTGTAGGTTTTTTTAATCCATCCAAAGGCAATAATAAATATAAGGATTCAAAGAAGCAAGACAAGAAGAAGCAAGAAAGACCCAAAAATTTAGATGGGAATTCGAATCCTTGAAAGGACAAGGACAAGGAGATGAAAGAAAAGACCAAATGCACCTATTGTCACAAAGGGTGGCATCCAGAGAGTGCATGTATGAAGAAGATATTAAACATGATGGCAGAACTTCTTGAGAAGAATAACATCCTAGTTCTTGAGGGCACAAGGAAGAAGGATGGAGGTTCAGTCTCAGACAACAAAGAGAGGTTCCATGCATTGGTTGTTGGTTCTTCAAAATCTTCTTCTTTCATCATAGATTCAGGAGCTTCAAGGAACATGGACTCTATAAAATATTTATTCTAATCCATGTATTCTTACAATGGACCAATTTTTCAAATGGGTGATGATTTAGAGATCCAAGCCAAAGGGATTGGTAGGATCGATCTTGAAGACAGGTACTTCAGTAATGTTATGTTTGTACCAGATTTGGCAGCAAACCTACTCTTAGTGTACCAAATGACACACATTGGTGAATACAAGCGACTAACATTTAATCCATACATAATGGATATAACTGAAATCTATAACAAAAAGGTGGTGGCATTGGGTTTTGTTGATCATCAATCTAGAATGTACAAGTTATATCATTTTGTTCCCTACTCTAGAGGGAATGCGCTCCTAACTCATGCCAATGAGATAAGAAAGATGTGGCATGAGAGGTTCAGCCATGTAAACTATAGATACCTCTAGGTATTGAGAAAATAATGCATTGTGGAAGAGATTCCTTCTATCAATATCTCCAATGGCCCATGCATAGGATATGTGGCGGGAAATCATCCAAAGAGAAGCTATGAGAAAGAGAAAGGAAGGAGAGTTGTCCAAGTGCTTGGCTTAGTGCATTCAAATCTTATTGTTCCTCTTCCTACAGACTTATATGGAGGATAAAGATATGTTTTGACCTTAATAGATGATTTCTCAAGGTTTTGCTGCATTTACTTTCTCAAACTCAAATCTGATGTTTTTGAAACTCTCAAAGTTTGGAAAGCCCTGGTTGAGAATCAATGTGGGAACAACATTGAAGTACTTAGGAATGAAAATGGGAAGGAGTATGTGAAAAATATTTTTCAGCATATCTTTGAATAATTTCGCATTGAAATGAAGCATTCATTCCATTACAAACCACAACAAAATGGTGTGGAAGAGCACAAGAACAAGGCTCTCAAGGAGATGACAACTTGTATGATAGAAACACAGGATTTGAATCCTAATATATGGGATGAAGCCATAAATTGTGCTACATACATCCAATATATATCTCCTCACAAATCGGTGGGTTGGAAAACACCATATGAGGCTTGGTTAGGTCAAAATCCAAATATTTCTCATTTCAGGGTTTCTGGCTCAAAGGCTTGGGCTAGGATTCCTCCAGAAACAAAAAAGGCCTTGAAACATCAAAGAAAGGAGTTAATTATTATTGGATATGATGAATATGAAAATTTATACAATTTTTTTGATCCCTCATCTCAAAATACATTCATAGAAGTATTTTACAGTTCGAATAAGAGCTCATGCCAGAGCTCAAACTAGCACCGGGGGAATGCTTTCATCCTCCACTCCAAGATGATGTAAGTGATGGATTTATTTCTAATATTTCTGATATTTATGATTCTTATATTTCTGAATATTATGATTAATATCATGTCTCACCAACTCATCTAAAATGGGCTGAGAAAATCATTGAAGTAGCTGGGGATTTAGTTGTAAATCCACTGAATCCTAGAAAGAATAGATCACAATTTCACACTGCTTTCTCTGCAAGCAAAGAATTTATTTATGAGAAATCATTTATTATGGTTGTATATTATCCACAATCATATCAGGAAGCACCACTTAACCCAATATGGAAAAAAATCATGCAAGAAGAGTTCAACTCATTACAGAAAAATGAGACTTGTGAATTGATTCCCTTGCCCTCTAAGAGAAAGCTAGTGCAATGCATGTGGGTCTATAGAATTTTTTTTTATGCTTATGGGTATGATATAAAGTATAAGGATATGTTGGTTTCCAAAGGATTCTATTATTTCCAAGGAGTGGACTCTACAGATACATTTTCACCGGTTGCAAAGACGGATTCTATCAGGCTCGTTTTAGCCATTGCTGCATCTAACTGCTGGGAGATTCACCACATGGATGTGAAGAGTGAATTTATTCATGGTTAAATTCAAGAGGATATATATATGTAGAAACATGAAGGTTTAATTGAGGATCCTACACTTTTATCCAAGTTAAATAATTCACTCTATGGCCTCAAGTAATCCCCTAGGGCTTGGTATGCCAATATGGACAATTTTCTACTTTCACTTGGATTTGAAAGATGCAATTATGATCCTAATGTTTATTTGTAGCATATTGGTGATTTATTGCAGTTAATTGTACTCTATATTGATGATATTTTTATTATATAAATTTGAACCAAATAAATTGGTTCAATCAAGTCTTCATTGCACAATGAGTTTTCCATGATTCATCTTGGTTTATTGAAGCAATTTCGTCATTTGGAAACTGAGAAATATGAACAAGGGATCAAGGTTATCCAAAATAAGTATGCTTCAGACCTGTTATTCAAGTTTAAAATGGATTAATTTAAGGCAACCAAGTTCCCATTCCTTTTTGGTATCAAACTAGGTGAGTTTGGTTAGTCTCCATTGGTGGACAACTCATTGTATAGACAACTAGTCGAGAGTTTGTTTTATCTTACACATTCTCGACCAGATTTGGAATATATTGTAGTTTATGTAGTAAGGTATATGCAGCAGCCTGATGAGATACATTGGAAGGAATCCAAGAGAATCCTTCACTATGTGCAAGGAACCTGACCCTTCGAGGTACGCTATACTGCTGGCTCTCCAGTAGAACTAATTGGTGTTATAGCGGATTTCACCACACTAGGTGAATCACACATTGTATGGCCTTCCCTTGTCCCGCTGCAGACTCATTAACCCCTTTGGACCACTTTATA
>LPNX010550278.1:19001-116110 GCA_001517045.1 Pseudotsuga menziesii
TGGATTTACTTATTTTGATTGGGTTAGCGATCCCATTGAAAAAGAAATACAATTCAGGTTATGTCTTCATGATTTAAAATGTTCCCATATGTTTTCTAAGAAATAAAAAACACACCATATCCCTATCTTTAGCTGAGCCCGAGTACAAAGGAGCAGTGAACACGGCTACACAATGTGTGTGGTTGCAAGGTATTCTTCGGGAACTTGGAGTTACATTTGATTCAACCATAGTAATTTGGTGTGATAATAAAAGTGAAATCAATATTTACAATAATATAGTGTAGATATAGAGGAGCAAACACATTGAGATATGCATGCACGACATCCGAATCTTGGTGCATGATCATGTGATAGCCTTGCAGTATTTCCCATCTACAAAGCAAACTGCTGACATTTTCACCAAGTGCTTCACATATAATACCTTTACCTATCTGAGATATCTTATTATAGTGGATGATACATAGTTATGGATACCATTCACTTTCATATTTTTGTCTCCATTTCCATTTTTTAGGGGATTTTTTTTCCCCATGTGGTTTTCCTCACCTTGTTTTGATGGGAAAATGAAATTTTATGTTGTATGAGGTGACTTGAGCCTTTGTTTTGAAGGAATCCATGATATTTTTGGATAATACATACTAAGTAAGGATTAAGGGGGGGTACATTATAGCATAATCCACCTTAGTGACATGGTCATTATTGTAATCTCACAGATCACATAAGGTTACCAACAATACACACTAAAACATATATATATATATATAACAGAGACAAGAGATAAGAACAAATAGGTGAATAAACAGATTATATTATACAAAATGAGTCCATACAACACAAAGAACTGAACTAAGTTCTCATCTAGCTCAACAACCTAATATATATGATTACATAACGATTACAAAATAACTACCTATCGGTTTGGTGAATCGACACGACCTTAGGTGGTCGACCTAATCTCTAGCTTTAGTCAGCCGAATGACTTAGTCGGCTGATCGCCTAAGTCGGCTCGTCGACTTAGTCGGCTGATTGACGAAGTTAGCTATCATTCAAGTCGACTTATTGACTTTCTCCTTCTACATATCCCCCATGAACAAAATGTTTCTTTGTCCCAAAGAAATATGGAGGTACAAAAAATTCCTGTTGGTCTCAATAGTTATTGTAGTGGACTGTGAAGTCTGATAGTCGGTATTTTCTATACACATAATTCTACAATGGTTGGGGCTGTTGCTGTGAGGTGATGTTGGAAATCAGTCCAACTCTGCAAAATTTTCTGGATGTCGATGGTGAGTGTGGTCAATCCTAATAAGATAGACATCTTTTCTGAGATGGAAACTTCGGCTATCCTTTCCATTTCGGGACCCATGAACTGGTCCTTCTCCTCTGCAGTCTCGATAAGTCGTTTCGTCTACGGGTAGATGATGTCGACTTTCTCTAAGTTAGGGAAAGTTTGTTGTACCCACTGATGTGTTTCCCTTTCCAATTTCTTTATTTTGGTGGTTTCAAGCACTATCTGTTCTTCTATTGTCGTTCTAAGTGCTTCCTCAGTGGCTTTTCTGCTCTCTAATGCATGAATTCCTTGTCGAGTCTGTCGAGTTTGTTGATAAACTTTCCTGTGGTGAGTAGGCCAGTCTCTTAGTACTTCTTCAATTATGACAGACTCCTCCATATGATCCTACAGTACTTTGTATGCTTCAGAAAATGCAGTGTGTTGTGCCATTAGGAGTTGGGCAGTTTCCTCTTTTTGTTCCTCCTTTGTTTCTTGAATGTGCGTTTGGAGGGTCGACACCATGCTCTCAAATAGCTGATATGCCCTTTCAAGCGGTTTGTCTATGTCGATCTCTATGGGGCCCGGCATGATGGACTGGGCCAAATTCCTGCATTTGTCGAGAAACTCGACCTGTTCTGCATTTTTGTCATGTAGTTCTCTATTTCTTTGCGCACTCCTCGTATTTGCTTCACTCACTAGGGTTTTGAGGAGTTTTCCTAGCTCTGTGTTGGTCAAGGAGCTTGCATCCTTCACTCTAATTTGGACCTTTGAAGTCTTTCTACAATTCTCCTTTTGTTTCTCCTTCTTCTTCTTGTGCTTTTCTTTGTCTGCCTCCTGTGTATCTGCAACAGTTGATGTGAGATATTTGGTTTCTGGGTTAGAGGCTGATGGTTTTTCTGGTTGGGGAGGTGGGATGACTACCACCTCTAGTTGTTTGGATGTAGTCAGTTGTGGGAGGTATTTTTTAGAATCAGGGGGTGGTGGTGGTGGTTGTGGTGATGGAGTTGGCGAATGGTCGAGGGTTATTGGTTTGGGGGAAGTATGGTTGAGTGGTGGGTTGTCGGGTCGGTGGTGTGAGTTTATGTCAGAAGACATTTCTGCTTTCATCGGTGCAGTGGCTGGTAGGTCCGCTTGGGGTACGGGATCTGTCAGTGCAATAATGGAGGATCGATGTCCAATCATTTTAGCTTCCTTGTCGAGATTTCTTTCAAAATTCGACGTGATGGTTGCAACGATTGGGGGTTGTGCACCCTGTCTTATGAATATAGGATCCTGGGTAGAAATATTATGAGCCAACTTAAACAACGTAGACAGTGTCTCAAAGAAAGCTTGCAAGTCCCTATCTCTATAAAAAATTTCTTTTACAGCCTTCGGCATCTCACTTTTGTATAAGTCAAGGGGGTTAACTGACTTTGGTGACGATGCTTGCTCTTCGGTTATTTTGGTCGGTGATGGGGGTGGAGGCATCGACACAAGATCAATGAAATTTTTAGGCATTGTCTTAGTCTTTGCTTTCTTTCGTTGATCTGCTTGTGCTCTTATGTCGATAAAGCGCTGGAACTGGGTTTCGACTGGCACTTTATTTGCTGCGGCATCATATATGATGTCCAAGGATGTGGCTACCAATTCCTCCTCATCCTCAAATGATTCAGCAATGATAAGATTGCGCTTACCTTTACCTTGTTGTTGTTCTTGTGTTTTTATTTTCTTCCTGGCTGCTGCTATTTCTTTTGATATTTTTCAAATTATGCCTTTTGTAACAACATACTTAGGGTTGTCTAGTTTTGTCTCGTCTGTCGGTTCCTGAGTCAGAACGACACTTTCTGTAGCCGAAGGAGTTATCTACTGTTTTGGTTGTGGCTTTGGCTATGCAGTCTGGGGTTCTATTCTTTTGGTGGTCAGAGGTTTAATGGTTATCTGTAGCCAATCATTGTGTTCTACCAGTGTCTCTTCCGACACAACTGTGCTAATGTAGAGGTTGAGCTCATAGTCTTCCTCTTTTTCTTGGTCTGTGAGTGGATCCTCGATCAAGAAGTCAATAAGTTTTGCTGCTGCTGGTACTGGTATTTTTGTTTTGGCCTGTTAGGACAGTTCTTGGAAGATCTGGTTGACAGATGGATAGTAATCGAGGGCTTTGTCATTGGAATTGTTTCCTTGCATGTACCACACCGAGGTATGGTCGAGCTCCAGCTGGATGTGGAAGTTCGCCAGTAGATTTCATCGGATGTTTTGAGGCACCCTCCATCTATTCATGCAGACTTTGATTTGCTGGAACCAGTTCTCCAGAAATAATTTTCTGTGCTCTAGTTCGTGCAAACTTCCTCGTTGGGAGAATGGTTTAAATCTCCACATGTCAAACTTTGACGGTTCCCGAAAGACTGGACTCCCCTGTGGGAAGATGTGGTACATTACAATCCATAAGATGAGGGAGGGGAACTTGATGATTCCCTCAGTTTCTTGACATCTTTCATAGATGGTCTTCACCATGTTGGTGACATAATCACCCCATCTATATCTTCATCCGTCGGTGGCAATGGTGTCGATGGCTTCTAGCATTTCTAACTTTAGGTCGTTGCGTCGACCTGCTAGAGTGAGTGTTATTGCAATGATTTTGGCCACAATTTACGGTGTTTGGGTTGTGATTTGGATAATCATCAATCCCTTGGAGTTTTTACCGGAAGGTGACCCAGTGAGCTCTTCGACTAGTCCGTATTTGATACCAACTGGTATGGGGTCTCCTTTATTAGAGAGAGCGGTTAGCTTGGAGATGAAATCTCCAAATATGTTGACCGACTCATTGAAGTAGAACCAGCCATTGTGATACTAACTAATTATGAACTTGACAGTAGCTTCCTTCGTGCCACCAAAGCTGGCCATTAGTGGTGCATTGGCATAGCTAAAGAGAGTGCTGCATTTGATTTTCTCTGCTGCTTGAGTGGCCTTTTTGTTGACAAGGGCCCATTCCTGTATTTCAGTCCATATCATTTTCCATGAGCCTTCCTGTATTTTGGAATTTTTGATGTTTTTCAGCCTGCGGACTAAAGGTGTATCTGCAACTTGTATCTCCTTATCTTTGGGCGAGGCTCTAGTTTGTTTGGGGACCATTGTGTCGGTTTGGTGGTCGATGTCACTAAGGGGTTCTCAGCTTTTGGTTGACTGGATGCTTTGATGCTCTGTCTGTATAGGTTGCGGTGAAATAACCTTCAGCAATCCAGTATTTATAGGTGATGCTGCGCTTGTGTGCGACGATTGGTGTATTAATGGCGAACGTGATGTTCCAGCTGGAGTACATGAGTGTGTGTTAATGGTGAATTGCTTTCGGCGCTCGATGTCATGAATGCGCGATGGGACTATCGAAGTCATTGGTTGGTGTCAGTGATGAGAATGGTCGACGAAAGTAGTCGATTGATGAAAGTGGTTGCGGGTGTTTGGTCGATGGTCATGATGGTGGTTGTCGAGATGGTGATTTCTTGTCATGATTTTCTGTTTGTAGGGTATTATTTTGTTTTTGGAATTTTTAGTTTTTTATGGATTTTGGTTGACGGTTATGGTCGTTATATCATTTTTTCTTTTTTTTTAATTAGTTTCTGTAGCATTTTAGTCGGGCTCCATTAACGAGCTTCTGAAATACTATGCCCTATAATGTCCTTAGTCGGACTGATCCATTGGGATGTATCTCTTCGACAATGTAAGGCCCCATCCATTATGTGTGGAGCTTCTTAGGTTTTCCTTTCACTTGACTATTGTATAGTAGACCAAGGTCTCCGATCGACAGGTTTTTTTTCTTAATGTTTCGGTCATGCCATGTGTTATAGCGGATTTCACCACACTAGGTGAATCACACATTGTATGGCCTTCCCCCGTCCCGATGCAGACTCATTAGCCCCTATGGACTACTTTTTGTCTTTTGATGTGTCCTTGATCATCCATAAAAACATAAGAAAAGTGATATACGTGGCTTTTACCCCGATAACCACGTACATACACGGATATTACCCCTATAGTCGCATACATTGGGATGTGTACATAATCCAAATCCTTTTGGAGTTTTCCTTGACTTGGATTCGACTCATATGACTCCTAGCCTTCCATATGCCTTGAGATCACACAGATTCAACCTTTCAGTATCCCTTTGAAAAGCTATATAAGGAACCCCTTGAGACATTGAAAGCATAAGAGAGAATTGAGAGTAACAAAACTATAGTCCATTGTTTCCAGAACTTATGCTTGAGTCTGCATCCCTTTGTCCCTTGGAGCACTGTTGTGTTCTTCCCAAGCTTGCCCTTTTCTAGTGAGCTTGCTATTTGAGTGATGGAGGATTGAGGTGGTGGAGGCCCAAGTGGGGGATTCAGTTTCTCTGGTTTGCAGACGTGCCGTCAGAGGTTGGCACTTGTAATCTATGATTTATATTAATAGAAATATCTTTTCCTGTCCAATAATGTGTATTTGAATGAATAGTGTCTGCATTGGAATATGTCAAATGCTTTTACATTATTGATTATATATGCTAGAATAGATCTAACACCATGATATATAGTATGCTTGTATTGTTTACTTATTGTTGAGGAAGTATTATATCAATTCAAGCTGAAGATTGGAAAGCTCAACGGGGATCTACTTCAACCGTCCGGAATAAGGTATGAGGTTCGATCCTTTATTGTTAGACATTTTATTTCTATTGCATATTGGGAAATATTGATTTCTAGAGTCTAGCTGTCTATTGTGGTACCCCAAGCCATAGGAATTTCTCTCCGTAACAGAATTGGCGACTCCGCTGGGGAGTTCCTAGTAGTTGTCCTTTGGGGGTTGATTTCTTGGCATTCAATGTATTTGAATTGCTCTCTCTCTCTCTTGTTTCTGTGTCGGGTATGGGGGCATGTATGCCTAGTAGAGCCTGATTGGTGTGAAGTTAGTCTCAGCCTGTCTGTTTGCCTTGGATTTGTGCATCTTTTTCTTCCTGTATGCGGGTTTGTCACTTATAGTCGTGTATACACGTGGTTTCCCCTGGGATTTCTGCGAATACACGTGGGTTTACTGCGCACAGTGGCGTATACCCTGGTTTTTACCTTTTTGTGGAAGATAGTGGATTGATGGGTGAATTATGTTAGCTGCTGAGTCTCCTTTGGCACTACCTGAGTCTGTTAATACCTCTGTTTCTGACCAGAAACGTTTTTTTTAGCCTAATTTTTTTCTTTTAGGAAAATTTCTTGTCATGGCATCTTTGATTTTTTGTTTGAGATTAGTGCATTAGAGTCCTTTTACCTTAGTACTTTGCTAGAATGTTGTTTATGTGTGCTTGCAGAGTCTGGGGTGGGTAGAATCATTCTTTTGCTTTTTTTATCTCTTTATTTTCAAAAAATCCAAAAACATTTGCTTATCATGATGCATTGCATTTTGCACTTTGCATTGTACTTGCACTAGGTCTAGATTTGCTTTGGAGTAATAGTTAGGACTTCATATAGGGAAATTTGCATTCAGCATTTGAAGAAGAAATTGTGCATTACACGTAGTACGCATACCCTATTTTCATGGACACAATGCATTTGCATTGATTGTTAGGTGTGCATTTTGCTTCTTGTTGCGTCATAACACCATTAGTTGCACGACCATGTCCTATTTTTGAGTAATAAAGCCAACTAAAATCAACGCTAATTAAAATGAATTACACTCTTTTCTTTTCTAGGGTACACCAATAAGCTTAGGTTTTAGGATCTTGGAATAGTTCATTGTAAGTTAATTCTCCAAGATCACTAAACAACAACAACTAGGTGTCTGTCCAGGGAGTGTGTGAAATCCTTGATATAACCAGCATTCTCAAGATCCTCCTCTCAAAAGGGAGTTAAGCACGAGGCAGTGCGAGCGGTTGTTTATTGGGATAACCCCTGGTCAATAACTGTGTAGCACCGACGATATAGCTAGGATTGTATTCGTATCTGGGGGCTCTTTCGAGAGTTTCGGGCTTTGCTACCCTGCCCATACAGTCAATCCTGCCTGCGACTATCCACCTGAGCTTTGATTATATTGAGGTGACCTTAGTGACCTTACCTAGGATATCGAGGGGGTACTTGTAGAGGTTATTCTGCATGTGTCTCGGCCAGGTTGGGGTCGGACAACACAGTCGCTTTACGCGTTGAAGCTGAGGGCCACAATAATTGGTTACATACCTCTGCTTATGGTGACAAGGGCCTCTCAAGCCTCTCCTAGGTGAGACATACCGGCCACATTCAAGATCTCACTTATCCAGCCCTTGTTTTCTTGCATTTGGCTTTAGATTTTATTAGTGATTGCTCTGTGCACACTAGTTGGCCTAGGGTTGATGTAAATAGAGAGTCTTTGCTATTTTTTGAGTCATTGTGGAGTCAGGTGTGGTTCCGCGCCGTTCTCATCGTTTAGCAGGACTTATGCCTTCTACTTATCCTCCTCCTTTGGGAGAGTGACCTAGACAGT
The DNA here is from genome assembly GCA_001517045.1 of Pseudotsuga menziesii. Taxonomy (NCBI): domain Eukaryota; kingdom Viridiplantae; phylum Streptophyta; class Pinopsida; order Pinales; family Pinaceae; genus Pseudotsuga; species Pseudotsuga menziesii. The sequence goes on from LPNX010550278.1 coordinate 26,716, forward strand.
ACAGGCGGACTATATCACACATTGATTCACACACCATGGGAGATCATTCAGAGGATACATCTGATCCACCTCCTCCCATTCACGTTGACGATGGGTAATTCACGCCTAATTATGACCCTTCACCCGACCTAACTGAGTTAGGACCTGTGATTTCGGAGATAGGAGCCATGCATGATAGAACTATTCATTCTAGGGTTGACCCCTCATTGACACATTACCGGTATGGAAGGCCGAAAGACGTCGAGACTCACTTTGAAGCTTCCAGTACTAGCTACGGTAGTTATGCTACGACTGGTTTTCCTATGCATGATTTGGTATTTAATGTCGAATCCGACTTTGAGCCTAACACTATGCCTGGGGGAAATCCCATGCCTTACCTTGCGGAGAGGTTTGGGAGTACTAGTCACATTGCACCTTCCATCCCAGTGGTGGAAGCTACATCTTATATACCTCCTAGGTCTAGAGTTAGTGATCCGATAGGGATACCAGGTCCCAGATGAGTGACGATAGGAACTAGTACATATCTTCTTACAGAGATTCCTTCATCCTCGATTCCAAGTTCTTCAAATGTAAACCCTCCACCTTACTCGCGTGGTCCTTCGAGTCGGCACGTATCTACGAGTCAGATCCGTACTGCGATTACTAGACCAATTGTGTCTCAAGCCTACATACCACCCATGGTTTTGGGAGGTTATGTTCATGTTTCTAGAGGTCATATTTATACTTCCACGACATATATCCCTACTTCTGGTATGTATATTCCTACTTCCGGAATGTATATCCCTACCTATTGAGTGTCTCATGGGGCATCACAAGCGATGACCTATGGACCCTATTATGGGACGCAGTATGGACAGGTTTCTTCACCTTACGGAGGTGGGTATTCACAACCTACTTACTCTCCTAATTATGCCTTTGTAGCTCCTACTAGTCAAGTTCCACCTCATTATGGTGCTTCCACGCCACCCTATACGGGTCATACAGGAGGAAGTCACTATGGCCAAAGTCATGGTGGTAATCAATCCTATATGAAATAGGGAGCAGTCCATAGGCCTCATCATCCTAGGCTCCCTTTCCTCATGAAACTCAATCTACCTGACTTATCGAGACCTACGAACGATCCTGTGGCTCATGACCTGGCTTGGCCGGCTATCCCTACCAAGCTTCCTTTGGACATACCTAAGTTTGAAGGAAAACCAGGAGAGGATCCGAGCGAACACGTTACGACATTCCACCTATGGTGCTCTTCCAATTCATTGCATCAGGACTCAGTCCATTTGAGACTATTTCAATGCACCCTCACAGGGCTTGTGGCGAAATGGTATATAGAGTTCCCTCGGGGTGCCTTTACTTTGTTCGACGACCTTGCGATGACTTTCCTTAATCACTTCTAGCTACCAGTGTGCTATGATGTTGGTACTGAACTCTTGTCGACATTTCGGCAAGATAAAGCCACCCATATTTCTGATCATATTCAGGAGTGGCGTAGACAGAAGAGATTAATTAAAGCCTTTATACCATCGGAGTTCCTCCTTGAGTGGTTCCTCAAATATTTATTGCCATATATAGCGAAGGATGTTTCCACATCCGGAGTGCAGAATGAGGAACCAGCAATCTTTAGGGCACAGGAACTGGACTTGATCTATGCTCAGTCTGGTTTTTTATATGAGATTATACCCAATGATCCTCATTCTAGTTTCGATCCCAAGGTCAAACCTGGACCACATGCTGATGGCATTGTGGGTTGTGCAAGTAAGAAACCTGCAGGTTTGGTTTTGAAACAAGTTGCTCAGTTGTCAATCAACCAATCTACCTCAGGACAAGCTACGGCTTCATCTCAGCCTGCCCAAACGGCGAATGTACTTGCTGTGAAATCGTTCGACCAGAAGGGTAACCAGCAACCCAGACGGAATAGAAAAAAGGGTAAAAACAATAATAATAAAAAGAGTGGGTATAAGAACGAGAATGCCAATAATAATGACAAGAACGATAAAAATGCTGGGGGGGACAAGAAGAATAAACGTAAGGTTAAGTTTCCTTGCAAGCTATGTAAGGACGATCACCTCACTTACTTGTGCCCTAGAATGGATGAAGCTTCGAAGTTCATAGCATAGGGCCCAGCTGTGTTAACGAACCCTTTACCGCATAACCAGAATATGAACTCGAAGTTTCATGATCAATCTAGTGATGATGATCCAGCTGAGACTAGTGGTCGTGGGTGCATTAATATGTTCCATGCTGTGAAAGTTGTGACATGTGCAAAAGATTATACTTCGTCACAACCCATCCCAGGCAAAGAAACTGATCCACCAGGAACCCCTTTGCACATTGAGAAACCTGCGGATAAACCTGAGGCTGCACCTCGCATTCCTAAGGGGGTACTTAAGTGTTTGGGGCATAACCCAAATGCCCGAGCCGCCCAGAATTATTTAGTTGTCGAGGACTTGGGACATACTCCTTGTGCAATGTCTGCATTGGAGGTGCTTCAGAGTTGTCCATCGCAAAGGAAGGCTTTGCTTTCCGCTCTTGGTGTGAATGGTGATGATTCTTCCTCAGTGATCAAATTTGAAACCGCAGAACATCAGCCTTGCTTACCCTACTATGTGTCCCTTTTGGTGCATGTGGAATGTCTTAATATGACCGTCAAGCGTACTGTGATTGACGAGGGTGCTGCTGCTTCTATGATGTCTTTGTCTTGTTGGAAGGGTCTCGGTTCTCCTGAGCTGTCAAAATCTACGACCATGTTAACTGCTTTTGATGGGAGATCGTTTAGGCTGCATGGTATCCTTCCTTCCCTTAAAGTCCATTTGGGAGGGAAGACCTTTGTGATAGAGGTTGAGGTAGTTGATGCACCCCTTGACTACAATCTCTTACTGGGAAGGAACTCGATGTATAGTATGCAAGCCATTGTGTCTTCCGTGTTTCATGTTGTATTCTTTCCACATAATGGGAAGATTGTAACGATTGATCAAATGGCATTCAAGAATCTGCCTGTTACTGCATCTTCAGAAGCTTCGGTTCTGAAAGTTGAACATTACCAGCCGGCAACTGGGAGTGTGGGTGTAGGCATGTATCCATCCCTCATGGGAACCTTTAGTTGTCCTGCACCCATCCTCATGATAGGATCTAGTTTCGATGGTGCTTCGATGTCTATGAGATCGGTGCCTTTTTGCACAAGTCATATGGGAGATCCTTGGATTCTTCCTTCACCGAGTCCTTCGAGTGAGGCCATTGAGACGAGCGTGCTGTTTCCTGCAGTTATGATAGCTTACCAAGCTAATATCTAGTCTGATGCAGAGCCTTGTTCTTCCTCTTTGTGGACGGAGGAGGAAGACCCCTATGTGCTGCCGGCATGGGCAGTACAGTCTTCTCATGCCCACGACTACCTTTATACGGTTTTCCCTTCAAATGAAGTGATTATCGAGGCTATGTCGGGAGTTGAGCCACCATGGGAGGAACTTCATCATAGATCGTACTTCCTTCCAGAGCTTGACCTTTTGGAGCATGAGGATTATAGGAGATTCTTAGTCAGAAAGTTGGTAGACCTATGGTTCCATTAAGCTCTCCTGGTCTAATGGCTGATGGAAACATGGCAAACATATCGTCAACTATTCCTATCAACATTTCTCACAATCCTGGTACAATTGAGAATGTCTACATTGGGGCGGATTGTTACCAAGATGAGATTCTGGAGTATATCGAGCTATTCAAGGAATTTCGTGATATTTTTGCTTGGTCTTACGATGAGATGCCAGGGATTGACCCTCAGATTGTCGAACATGAGATTAAGCCTTACCCCAACGCTAAGCCTGTTCGACATCGTTTTCGCACGGTGAATCCTAGGAAATCACCCGCCATAAAGGCAGAGATAGAGAAGCTATTGAAAGTTGGTTTCATCTATCCCGTTCCCTTGACAAAGTGGGTTTCAAACCCCATTCCGGTGGATAAGAAGCAGGGAGCGATCCATATATGCACTGATTTCCGTGATTTAAATTGTGCCTGTCCTAAGGATAACATCCCCACACCATTTATAGATCACATTTTGGATGAGTGTACGGGTAGCGAGGTGTTCTCCTTTATGGACGACTTTTCTGGGTATAATCAGATTCAAATTAAACCCGAGGACCAACACAAGACCGCATTTATTTGTCCTTGGGGAACATTTGCATATCAGAAAATGCCTTTCATCCTTAAAAATGCCGGAGCTACGTTTTAGCTGGCGATGACCTTGATCTTCCACGATCTCAAGTCTATTATTGAAGTATTTTTGGATGACCTCGCTGCTCATTCTCGCATGAGGATGCGTCATTCTTATCACTTGAGATTGGTGTTCGAAAGGTGCCAGCACTATGTTGTTAGATTAAACCCTCATAAGTGCATCTTTTGCGTGAAGTCGGGTCGTTTTTTAGGATTCATCGTTTCGAAAGAGGGTATAAGAGTCGACCCTTTGAAGGTTGAGGCAATACTTCAGTTGTCTTCCCCGTGCAATATTCATCATCTTCAGTGTTTGCAAGGCATGGAAAAATTTTTATGAAGATTTGTTGTCAACTTTGCTAATTTGACTAGAGGTTTCATGCATCTCCTAAAGAAGGATACTCCCTTTGAGTGGGATGAGCGAGCCCAGGATTCCTTCGATGCACTTAAGCGAGCCCTAGCATCGGCCCTGGTGATTAGTCCTCCGGATTATAGCAGTGATTTGCTATTATATGTGGCCACATCTTTAGAGACGATTGGTATGGTTTTGGTTCAAGACGATGAGGAGCTCCAAGAGCATGTCATATATTATCTGAGCTGAAACCTTATTGACGCAGAGATTCGGTATTCTCATGTCGAGAAGCTTGCCTTAGCTACCATACATGCAGTGCATCATTTGAGACATTATATTCTCCTTCGCCAGACCTTGGTTGTGGCCCATGTCAATCCGTTTCAATTCATCCTCACACATAAGATGATTGGGGGAAAGTATAATAAATGGATTGTCATCCTGCAAGAGTTTGATCTTGAATTTGTTTCGGCAAAATCGAAGAAATCTTTAATCTTTGCAGAGCTCATATCGTATTTTTCGAGCGAGGCCGAGGAGTTGGTATGTGAAGATACGTTCATTGATGAACGCATTTTCTTAATCTCAACGGCTGACCCATGGTATGGGGATATCATAGTATATCTATTAACATAGAGGACCCCTGCTCACCTCTCGCGAGATGAACGACGACGATTACGTCATGTCTCTAAGAAATACCTCATAGTGGACAATACTTTGTACCGCCGTGAAGTAGATTCCCTTTTACGACGTTGTTTAACTCATGATGAGGCTGAGGTAGTGCTTAATGATTTCCACGGAGGGACGTGTGGTGGTCATTTATCTGGGCTTTCTATAGCTCAAAATATTTTGAGAGCGGGTTATTTCTGGCCGTCGATCTTCAAGGATTGTATTGAAGAGGTCAAGAGGTGCCACCCTTGCCAGGTGTTTGCACGTAATATGCACTCGAAACCTTCCCCGTTACACCCTATTATCACCGCCGGTCCCTTCACCAAATGGGGGCTCGATTTTATGGATTGCAACACAGCTTTGGCTGGGGGGCACCATCATATCATAGTGGCTATTGATTACTTCACGAAATGGGCTGAGGCAATGCCTACAGTAAAATCCGACGGTGAGACAGCCGCTCACTTCGTATTCAACCAAATCATTACTCGGTTCAGGATTTCGAGAGAGCTTGTCACTGACCATGGCTCACACTTTCAGAACCGTATGATGGAAGAGTTGGCATACAAGTTAGGGTATAAGCAAGAGCACTCCTCTTCTTACTATCCTCAAGCGAATGGACAGGTTGAAGCAGTGAATAAATCACTTAAGTCCATTCTCCAACAAACCATCATGCAAAGCAAGACAAATTGGAATATTATGTTTTACCTTGCTTTGTGGGCATATCGAACCGCGGTTAAGACTGCCACTGGTTTTTCTCCATATCAGCTTGTACATGGAGTGGAGTCGATATTGCCGGTTGAATGTGAGATTCCTTCGTTGAAGTTAGCCATGGAACTCTTACCAGACACTTCGCCTTTGGAGGAGCGTTTGGTTCACCTTGAGCAACTCGATGAGCAGCGTAGAGATGCCTTGGTGACTCTAGAGGTTAATAAGTGTCGCGTAAAGGCCTAATATGATAAGGCTATCCGTCTGAGAGTGTTTAGTGAGGGAGACTTGGTCCTTTTGTGGGATCAATCGAAAGAACCCTTGGGGGCAAGGAATTTCAATCCTATGTGGCATGGTCCTTACATGGTCAAGCGTGTGTTAAAGAAGGGTGCCTACGAGTTATTGGATTACGAAGGGATGGCCTTGGCGGAGCCTAGAAATGGGCTCTATCTCAAAAAATACTATGCATAATCTTTATCCAAGGTTGCTTGTTGTATATTATTGTACAACTTTTTTGCATAATTAGGTCTTGTTTATAATGATCAGGTTTGTGATTAGTTTCCATTTCTTGTGGCAGATGTCAATGGAATCTTCCACCTACATAGGATTCGCGGATGGTGCAAGCCGTCACACTCAACACTCAGCCTCAGCTGCTTGGGTGATTTATACTCCTATGGGTCAAGTACTATCTTCAGGAGGTGTATGTCTATGGCCATCTTCCAACAATGTTGCTGAATATAGTGCCGTTATCGAGCTTCTACGGGATACCATTTCGCATGGTGTTCTCTCTCATGAGGTACGTCTTGATTCAGAGTTAGTAGTGTCACAGCTCAATGGTTTGTACCATGTTAGAGATCCGATGTTATTGAGGATATTCTTACGTGTGAGATTGTTAGAACGACAATTTGAGAGTATAACATATATACACATTCCAAGAAATTATAATCAAGTTGCTGACTCATATGCTAACTACGTGTTAGATTGGCATTTGTTTCATTCATCATAAATTAATCATAAGCACAATTTTTACACATGTAAATAAATAAACCGATCACCATAAAACTTTTTTATCAAAAATGTGGTAATACATAGTGTCATAATACAAAATTGGGGCTTTGGAAGCCACCATCATATACACGGTAGTACAAAATAGATACACTCCCAGGTGTCTAGTCCTATGGAGGTGGACTCAAGGAGGGTTGTGATCATGATACATCACTATGGCTCTAGCTAGCCACCGGAATAAACACACCCATGCGTGTGGTACACCCACCACCTATCTCTGCATAGCCTCAGGCAAGTCCTTGACCTGCACCATGGGAACTCTATGAGTCAGTCGCACGAAGTTGGTATGAATGTTTTGGAGCATTCGCTCTGCATCCACACCGATGATATTGTCTCATCTTCACCTCCATATATGAATTGGGAAGCCCTCTGGTCGCTGTGGTCCCACATCTGCACATGAATGGTAGATGTCACTATGTATTGTCACACAAAAACATGTCTTTTTGATTCCATATAATCAATAAAGCACAAAAAAATTAAATACTTCAAAAATTTTAAAAAGAGTGAGGGTCGAGATTCGTTACCTATGTCTCCATATCTTGATCCTGGTGGCAATGGCATGTCCGGAACCCCCCCAGAAATCTATCCCTGCATAGGGGTAGTCATCTATGGCAACAATCTATTGTCGCCACCATGGAAAAAAGTCAGCTGGATAAGGGTTGGCCACCCTACCACCCCCCAGTCTGCGCATCGCATCTGCCCAACATCGTTGGGCCAGATCTCGAACCCCGTGGAGAGGAACATCCACTCTAGGGATCAATCCTGGAACACGCTTGAAGAAAAATGTGCTCAAAATACTGTTGAACCCGAAGTTCCGTATCCTACCTACCTTACACTCACTGAGATGATGTTTCATGTTTCTTAGTAGTGTAGTACTCCATTTGTATATGGTCGGTCTCATACACTCCACCACATAGAACATCAATGGCCGAGAGGCCTGATGGAGTGATGCTAAGTCTGCTATCCTGCCTAGAGTCAGTAGTATGGCCTTTAGGCCTAGCACCTGTATAGTGTTGGTGGGAACTTGACTCCCCACCTTCTCAGTATTTGGGTAGCAGTACACAACTATGTACTCATCGATAGTAATCCCATGACCTGGCCCACCTTGGGAACAAAGGTTCACCATCTCCCCCCATCTAGATAGACCTGTGATAAAGTAGATATCCTCCACGTCAATGGTGAGGGACATACCGTCTATCCGAAAGGACTCTGAGTCTGGATCCCAATAGTCTACCAGCATCTGTAGCAGTCCTGGTTTGGCCCTCAAGCCACCAAGGCACCAAAACTTATAGAGTCCGCATGCACATAGATCTTCTTGAGCCATTATGTCAGCCCTTACTGCTTCCTCTACTTCACCATGCTCGCGTTCTCACCACTCTAGCACCATCCTACATGAGAAATTGACCAATTGTCCATTAGATTCTTGTAAATCCATTTGCATGGTGTCATACGCGACTGTTTTGCAAACATCCATGTATGTACACGGTTTCTATCCCCTTTTCCACGTATATCCAACCCTATACGCAGAAAAATCTTCGATACCCGCGTGGGCCATAGCGCTCATGTAGAATTGGCCTTAATAACCTCATTTGACCATGAAAACTTGTAAAAATTGTATTGAAATGCAAGCTGAGAGCATGAGTAAATACCTGGAAGAAACGGTTGTGAATTCCGCCGGCTGGATCTCCTGGAATTTGCAGTTGAAAATCAGACCTCCAATGGGTAAAAGTTTCAAATGATTTCTATTTTTTACTATTTATAGAAAAATTTTCAAATATTTGAAAAATTTTACCCCCTTTCCTATAGTTTTGATCGTTTCTAACCATTTTGGACCGTTTCTGACATAATTTGTGATGTAGAAGACGGTTTTCAATGCCGTTTCAGCCTTTGGATTGACCCATTCGTACTGATCTCAGGTATCACGTCTACACTGGCATATAGGTTAGGTTCACCACCATTTGCATTTTGCATGACCTTATGACCATGTCACTATATCCTTAGGTACGAACCCACTCTATTATGTCACAGAACCTTCTTGCTGCTCTAGAAGTGGCATGATATGAGTGGTAGAGCCTCACCTTACATGGGTACCCTAGTTAGTGCCTTATTTGCATTTGGTGTCCATGCTGATGTTTCTCCCTTTAGGGTGAGGGAGTCCATTGTATAGTATTTCCATGACATTTCGCAAGAGCCTCATACTCCTCTTGATCTTATGCTGGCCATGATCCCCCGAACTCCCTTGTATCAAGTTGTGGATGCATTATCATGAGCTTTGCCTGTCTTATTGAGATTTATGCCGGCTCCCCTGACATTGCATTTCATCCATATAGCCCAAGCTTGTCTCATGTCTACCCATGCAGAGCCTTTCTTTATATCCTTCGCAGCTTGATTCCCTTTTTACCGGGAGGGGATTTTCCCCTGAGTGTCGATATCCTACACATGTATCCTTGCATTGAGCATGGGTATGTTCCACTGCTTGGAACTAGTTTGTTTTCCCTAATGACACTCATCTCCTCCTAGTTTGTAACTATAAATCTAGTTTATTCTTTTATCAAGCTTTTCAAATAACTGAAAAAGTCCAAAAAAATCAAAAAACCAAAAAGTCGGACAAGAAAAGATATTATCTTTGGCAGCTGTCGAGTTGTGTCACCTTCGAACAGAGCACAGTATATCACATCCATTGGTTGGGTTATAGTTTGAATTTAGGAGCTGTACTCGTTTATCTGAGTTTATCTCCATCGACTGGTTATGCTTCCAGTCCCTATGGAGCCTCTATTGATGCCTCCTACGTCATAGAGATGTCCCAGTTTGTATATCAAGTCTATGCTGCCTTCATTCAGTCACCATACGCCGTTATGCTCTTGTTCGAAGGAAGTTGAAACCTAAGTTGGTCATTCCTCAGTTATCTTAACTTTGCATGTCGGCCATTCCCGGTATAGTTACTGGTTCATGCACCTTATGATCGAGTCCTTCCACATTATACAGCCTTGCTGAGTACCTCATGTTGGATGATGGGGGATGCCCTAATGCCCTCCTTCCAACGGATTTCATCCCATTGAATTCAGATCATTTATTCTGGGATTGGAGTCTAGAGTCATTTTGAGTGCCTTGAGACTTGGAGTCATCAGTGGCAGGTTCTCTCGCCATCGTCAGTTTTGGGAATACATCAATGTCCCCTGATCGATGGATTCTCTCAAGTGTTCAACCTCAACACATTTATTCACACTTGTTAGTTTGCACTCTAGTACCTTGATTTCCATTTTCAATATTGGTGGGTGATCTCGTGTCTGTTAACGGTATACATGAATGACCGGTAATCAGACGATGGACTACTATGTTCAACCTCGACACCTCTATTCGCATAGTAGGACATGTACTCGTAGCGGTGTGTGTAGAAGACCTTCCAGATTGGTGGCATCCATTATATGCTACCTCCTTGATTGTGCCAGTGTTCATGAGATTTCAGCTCTCGTGACTTGTTCCAGTATATGTCAGACATTTCTAGCCACTATGGAGATCTTGATCTATTGTATATCTTCAGCCTTTGTGGAGATTATGGTCCTTTGTATATCCTCATCATGGAGATTCTGATCTATGTATATTGTACGTGGTGATGACCACATATGCGTTATCATGTTTCATGCCTATTCATGGCCATTGTACTCTTATGTATCTGGGACTACTATATGTATTTGCAGTTATATGCAGAGTTGTATTATTGTACTATGCTGATTGGATGGCTGGTCTTCCATTTGGGTACCTTCATCACTCCACTTCTAGGATGGATTTATAATGTATTTCAGCCATCGTATAACCCCTCTAATCTCATACATTAGGGGGCATCTGTTATAGTGGATTTCACCACACTAGGTGAATCACACATTGTATGGCCTTCCCCTGTCCCGCTGCAGACTCATTAGCCCCTATCGACTACTTTTTGTCTTTTGATGTGTCCTTGATCATCCCTAAAAACATAAGAAAAGTTATATACGCAGATTTTACCCCGATAACCACGTACATACGCGGATATTACCCCTATATTCACGTACATCAGGATGTGTACATAATCCAAATCCTTTTGGAGTTTTCCTTGACTTGGATCCGACTCATATGACTCCTGGCCTTCCATATGCCTTGAGATCGCATGGATTGAACCTTTCAGTATCCCTTTGAAAAGCTATATAAGGAACCCCTTGAGACATTGAAAGCATAAGAGAGAATTGAGAGTAACGAAACTATAGTCCATTGTTGCTAGAACTTATCCTTGAGTCTGCATCCCTTTGTCCCTTAGAGCACTGTTGTGTTCTTCCCAAGATTTCCCTTTGCTAGTGAGCTTGCTATCTGAGTGATGGAGGATTGAGGTGGTGGAGGCCCAAGTGGGGGATTCAGTTTCTCTGGTCCGCAGACGTGCCGTCAGAGGTTGTCACTTGTAATCTATGATTTATATTAATAGAAATATATTTTCCTGTCCAATAATGTGTATTTGAATGAATATTGTCTCCATTGGAATATGTCAAATGCTTTTACGTTATTGATTATATATGCTAGAATAGATCTAACACCATGATATATAGTATGCTTGTATTGTTTACTTATTGTTGTGGAAGTATTATATCAATTCAAGATGAAGATTGGAAAGCTCAATGGGGATCTACTTCAACTGTCTAGAATAAGGTACGAGGTTCGATCCTTTAGTGTTAGACATTTTATTTCTATTGCATATTGGGAAAGATTGATTTCTGGAGTCTAGCTGTCTGTTGTGGTACCCCAAGCCATAGGAATTTCTCTCCGTAACACCATGCTTTCTGTTGTTGCTTCTGGAATTTTTGGTGTTGTATAGCCATGAGTCAGTGCTCTTCCATCTTGCTAAGTTGAAATAGTCAGTCCTTCTTTCCCTGTTTGAGATCAACATGTAGTATTTCGGCAATAATAGGTGTCTGTTGTCAGAAGTGTAGTGGAACTACTACTTCTTGTCCATAGACTAGTCGAAAAGGAGTTTGGTCAGTCGATCATGTATAGGTTGTTCTATATTCCCATAAGAATACAAGTATTTTCTCATCCCAGCCATCCTTGTTAGCATTGCATATTTTGGTTAATCCTCTTGTTGATGTTTTATTGAATGCTTGAATTGCTCCATTTGAATGAGGATGGTATGATGTACTTTGACAGTGGTCAATTTCGAACTGGTTGGTTAGGGTTTTGATAGTATTGTTGATAAAGTGTGTCCCCTGGTCGCTAATTAGGGCTAGTGGAAATCCAAATCTAGTGATGATATTCTCATAGATAAACTTAGCATCTATCTGACTAGAACATGTATCGACCAGTTCAGCTTCTGCCCACTTAGTGACATATTCCACTGCAGTAATGATATACCTTGCACTTGACCTTTTTCCTGGGATAGGAAATGGTCCTATGAAGTCTTTGGCCCAGATTTCAAATTTCAAACTTGGGTTTACTGATATCAAAGGAATTTCTGTACTAGGTAGGGGTCAACCTAGTCGTTGACATCTGTCACATCGACTAACAAAATTTTTGCAATCTCTGTGGAATGTCGACCATCATAATCCTGACTATTGGATTTTCTCTGTAGTTGTGTCCACTTAAAAATGTCCTCCTGTAGGTCCGTAGTGTGCTTCATGCAGAATGTGGTCTCGTTCATGTTCTAGTACACACCTTCTGAGGATATCATCTAATCCCATTTTGTATAAAAATCCATTGATGAGACTATATAGTGCAGCCTTCATAGCTAAGATCTACTTTTTCTTAGTGTTCATACCTTCTAGTGCATGTCCATTTTCTAAGAACTGAGCTATTTCTTCTAGTTCTGTTGGGACTACTTCTATCCGAAATAAATGTGCATCAAGTAAGTCATCGTCGACTCCTGTCGGTTCTTCTCCTGTGTCAATTTGGGATAGATGGTTAGGACGGACATTTAACTTTCCTGGTCAGACAATGACTTCAAACTCAAATTCTTGGAAAAGAAGTAGCCATCATCAAATCTGTCCATGATGGAGTGGTTTATTGATGAGATACTTCAGAGCCTGATGGTTGGTATAGAATGAAAATAGGTTAGCTAAGAGATAATGTCAATACTTTTGGAGGGCAAAGACCATACCTAGGGCTTCTCATTCTATGGTCGAATATTTTCTTTCAACCTTGCTTAATTTTTTGCTGCTGTAAACTATAGGATAATCCATTCCATCATCGCTTGGTTGAGTTAGGATTGCTCCTATTTCTAGGCTTGATGCATCAATATAAAAATGGAATTTGATCGACCAGTTTGGAAACTTTAGGATGGGGGCTTCGACTAGTTTTATTTTTAATTTTTTGAATGATATGTGGCACTCCTCTATCTAGTTGAACTCTTGATATTCCATTAATAGTTCTTCAAGAGGATAGGTCATATCTGAATAATATCTTATGAATTTTCTGTAATAGCCTGTGTGGCCAAGTAACACCATGACTTGTTTGGGGTTTACTGGTGGTTTCAGGTCAAGGATAATTTTAATCTTTGCAAAGTTAACCTTAATACCTTCCTTACAGACAATGTGCCCTAATAATATCCCTATGGGGGTCACAAATATGCATTTCTTGATGTTTAGGGAAAGTTGAATATGTTGACATCTCTCCAACATAAGTCTGAGCCATTTGCAATGATCTTTTAGCATGGAGTATATTGTCTAGTCATCAAAGTATACTTCCATGGTATTGTAAATATATTCTTGAAATGTTTTTACAACAAATCGGGAGAACACTGTAGGTGCATTCTTTAATCCAAAAGGCATAACTTTGTAAGCAAATGAACCAAATTCACACATAAAGGTTGTCTTCTTCTGGTCTTCCTTAGCTATTGGTACTTGGTTATAGCCTGATAATCCATTTGTAAATGAGTAGCATTCATGTACTGCAACTTCATTCAAGATTTCATCTGCGTAAGGGGTTGGGAATGGGTCTGTCAGTGTTACTTTGTTTAGTTCCATGAAGTCGACACAAATTCTTAATCTGGTCGGGTCATGTTTCTTAGGATGTACAACCATTGGACTTGCCCATTCTAATTGGTCGATAAGGTAGATGATGCCTGCTACTAACATGTTATCAATTTCCTTTTAGACTATCTCCTTGTACTTGTGAGTTAGTTTATAAGGCCTTTTCTTCATAGGTCGAACATCAGGTTTAGTATCAATTTTCATTTATCCCATTTCATGGACTAATCCTTTTAGGTCTTTGTAATCTCTAGAAAATACATCTTGGAACTCCTTTAGTAAGTTCACTATCTCTGTGGTCTTTTCTTCGCTCCAGTAGTCACCAATATTTGCCATTTTTGGTCGATCATCATTGGAGATGTCGAATTCTTTAGTTTTTACTTTAGCATCTAGCCACTCTGGTGCTTTGGCTTCATTAATCGGCCGACTTCCTTCTTTGAACTATGAGAATGTGGCAGGGAAGTCGGCTGCAGTCATTATGTCGGTATCTTGTTTGTTAGTTGTTTCGACTTCCAGGATTGTGCAGATAGGTTTGGTTGTCTCGACATGGTTGGATTTCCATCTAAATATATTTCCTTCTATGATTTCATTTTCTAATTGTAATCGGGTCGACTGTGGTTTTGACCTTGTTTGTATATTGTTACATTTCCTTATCTGTCGGTGGTCTTGTAAGGGTTTGTTTTTGGTCAGTTGGATAAATTCTTTAATTTGCTTTGCTGTTTCGACCAGATTTTCATTTTGAGGTATAAAGTTAAAATCTTTAATAAAATTTTTCCTGAGTTCATTCCATAAGAAGGTTTCACCTCTAGCTCCTTCCATCTTATACCATTTTTTTGGTAAGTCAGCTAGGGTTGATGGAAATAAGTGTGGTCATGCTCATTCATCCTTGTATCCAAGTCTTCTCCACTCTCTTTCACAGGTTCTAATATGATCCTCTAGGTCCTGTCCTTGAGTGAATATAGGTATCTGAGCTTGTTGGGTTAACTTATTTCCTCCAAACCTTTCAACAAAGTAAGTTGAAGTAGTTGTCCAGGTATGTAGTCTTGTCTGATGGGTATCCCACCATCTAGCTGCTTGCCCTATAAAATTTTAAAATAGGATTTGAAGTTGGCCATGTTCACCAATATTTTTGGATACTTGCTCGACATGCATGACTGGTGATTCCCTTTCCTTATACCTTTGTAGTTGTGTAGTATTCAGGTTGGTCGGTTGTAAGGTAGGGTGTTTTCTTATTTTCTTTTCAAATATTTTTGGGACAATGGACACTATGAAGCACTATTGGGTGGGATTTTTTTGCACTTGTTGTATAATCCAACACCCTCTTACTTGTGTTTTGTATTTCTCGATCTCCCAATCATATAATTCAGCGTCTGAGTTATAACCAACTAAGTCTTGGTTACCTGAGTGAATTTCTCCATGGATGTTTGGTTCTGTGTAGTCTGCATTGTTGTGGATTTGGTAGAGTTTTCTGAGATCGAATCCTTCATCAATAGGTTCAGTACAAGGTTCCCCTTGAGATGGATGAATGGGTACAATGAACTTTTGCCCATTTCCTTTTAATTTGATTTGTTCCTTTTCCAGAGATATGGATGTTTTCATCTTTCTACCCTAAGGTCGACTAACTAGCACTGGGAAGGAACTAGATCCTTCCTTTGGGTCAATGATTTCAAAATTGACCTTGGTCGAGATTCATTTTATAGTCGTGTCGACATTTTTCCAAACTCCAATGGGTTCAATTAGGCCTTGGTTGGCTAGTTTCAAGTATATGCCTGACTCATAGAGTTGAAGTCTGCCCATTTGTTCCCAAGTGTCATGAGTCATGATGTTTACTTGTGAGCCGAAGTCGAGCACTACTTGTCAGACATGGTAACCTTCGATTTCCAGGTTGACAAGTGGGTTGGCATCACTTTTATATTTTTTATTTAAGATGCAGATGTTATTTGTTTGTTTTTCAATTTTGGTACCTTCTATTTCATATAACAAATCGATGAATTAGCATACTGAATTGTCTGCTTGAACGAGCTGGATTAATTCATTTATTGTGTTACGTCGACTGTTATGATGTTTTCTTGTCGTGCAATTTCTTGGAATATATTAGTTGCTTCTTTCTATGTTTGTTTTTCCTTTAGTGGGTCAGGATAGACATTTTTCTCTTTTATTTCACTGATTCTGGGGTTATCAACTCCTATTTTTGTTCCTTGTCGAGTTACAATATGTAAATTTTTGGTGGTTATTACATCATTTTTTTGCACACAAGACAAGACATTAACATTTTTCTTGGTATTAATTTTTTCTAACATGGTAGGGAAATCCTCTAGTGAGTGATCCCCTACCCCATAGTGAGTACAGAATTTGATATCAGTTCTATCCTTGTATGGACAGTCTGTGTACCGATAACCCTCCTTATAACATGTAAAGCACTAAATGGGTCGACGCGGTCCGGTGTCGCGATTCCCAGGGAATCGAACTCTTCCTCCATATCTCGCGTGTCGATTGTCATACCAGTGCTCATATAATGGACCATCATATCTCTAACCATTTGGATCATTTGCGAGATTGTTTTTCTCATTATGCTGTGCCACTGCATTCGTTTGGTAGACCACCTGATAATTTTGTCAGTTCTTGAGGTTCAACTGATAGTCAGTCGTGTTATGAATTTTGGCCTCACAGATAGCACACCAGGAATCCTTACTATTCTTCATGTTGAACGGACAATCTTTCATTGAGTGATCCCCGTGCTCCTGGAAAATGTCGCAAAATGACTTGGTTTGTACAAATCGAACGTCATGTCGGCTATATTCCTGTCGATAGTTATCCTTGGAATGGCCGGCCATTGAGCATTTGGTGCACCATATCTCCTAATTCTTGAGGCTTAGCTCCTTTATATACTTCTGTATGTTCTCGAGCTGTTATTCCAATCTGTGTTCTGTGGGGTAAGCGGGTATGTCCTTGTCCATCTCCACTTGAAGAGCTTTTGTTAGCGCATCTTTGTAATTTTTGAATGTTTCCAGACTGATGTATCGATGTACTTTCTGAGATAGCCCTGCAAGAAACCACTAGATTAGTAACTGTTCATCTATAACATAATCCAGCTGGCTCAGTAGGTCTTTCCAACGCTTATCGTAGTCACGGAGGGATTCCCCTGGATTTTGTGATGTGGTTTTAAGTTTTTTTGCGGCCAAGTGCTTAGCATCCGGGGTTTTGAAAAATGACAAAAATTGTGCCTTGATCTTGGATTTTGTTGCTCTGGGTTGTCTCTCCAAAAAGGTCACATACCACATCAATTCCCTTTTCCTTAAGGCACCTGCGAACTGTGCCATTTGTCTATCTTCGTCTGTAACTTGGTTGGCCTCCCAAGTCGACTCGTAGATGAACCCGTGTCATCTGGGGTCATCATCCCCCTCATATAGAGGAATGTGAGTTAATCTGTGACCCATGTCTAAATCATCGTCACTGCTCTTAGGAGGTGGTGGTGGTGGAGGTGGGGGTGGTGATGAGGGTGGTGGGGTTATTGGTGTATTCATCTTTGTGGAACTCTGGTCGATAGAAATTCCGTTCCCGTCGATTGTCGATTCTTTGTCAACTTGCAGTTGGTTGATGTCAACTTCTACTGTCGATGGTCCACTATAACTATTTTCCCACAGTTCTGAATGGTCTATTTTTTCTAAAGCTATATTTGGCGGGGGGGGGGGAACTCCTTCATGTGTCAGTAAGAGAAAGTGGATACTTCAGTGGGAGGGTGCCGCTTGAAATGTCACCCAATTCCCTTCCTCTGGTCTATGTATAATGAGGTGTCATCCAATATATGTGTCGTCGCCTAGTCGACTCCATATACTAAAGTCACCAGCTCATAGTCGAAGGTCCTCTTCGACAATAGTCTGTATTCGAGTACATGGATTCAATGGAGAGAGGGTTGTTCCTTCATTGGGATCTCTTAATTGGAGAGCTTCTAGCTACTCTATCCACAATTCTTCCTCCGTAGGGGACATTTCTTATTCCACGCCTTCCTCATGTCGGTCATGATGCGACTCAAGTGGATTCTCTTCTCTGTTGGTCTCCCTAAGACTCCTTCCTCTGTGCAGCTCTAAGGCTCTTTCTCATCTCGCTTCCCTTCTTTGTTGTCTCTCTTCCCTTTCTATTTTCTAAGTGTTCGACATACCTTCATATGATACTATTCTCTTGGATTCCCTTTTAGTCAACTTCTCATTACTAGTGACTGGTATTTGTTTCTAGTCGACTAGGATCCACTATACTCTATCTCGACATATGACCAGCTACCCCCACATAGCCTACCCGATGCTTTTTAGAAAGCCCAGATAGTTCGTTCTATTTGATTAGGAAGTATTCCCACTCCCTTTCTGCAATAAATTTTTCCCACTTCCTCTGCTTCTCTGCCCATTGAGAGTTTGATGGCAGTTCGTGAATTGATGGATGAGGTTTGGCAATATGTCCTACTCCTTTCTCAATCAAGAATTTGAATAGCAAGGTCAGTAGGGAACACAAAAATTGTTCAGTGAGATCTGTGTAAAATTTATCCTTAACTGTTTCGACTGAAGTTTTGTCTTTGACTGCTTCCTCCTTACAGAAGTCATCAACGATTTTCTCAAACCACTCCGACAAGTTTGTTCTACCTCCGCGAATTAGTTTTTCCAGCAACTGTTGTTCTTTAATCTCGTATGGTTTTCTCATCCAGGAATTTCTTCAAAAGTTGGGGCACTGATTTGACAAAATTTTCATGTGTCTCTATGAAAAATATTCCGTTTGCTTATGCGATTGTTAATCTGTTCCTTCACGTGTAATTCTGCAAATAGTTTGCAACTTTACGTTCCCACCAATCCTTAATCTCCTGCTCTGGTATCATCTGTTTGCATACATTCCAGTCATGTACTACCGGAAACAAAACCAATGTTGTAATCTCACAGATCACATAAGGTTACCAATAATACACACTAAAACATATATATAAAACAGAGACAAGACATAAGAACAAATATGTGAATAAACAATTTATATTATACAAAATGAGTCCATACAACACAGAGAACTGAACTGAGTTCTCATCTAGCTCAACAGCCTAATATATATGATTACAGAATGGTTACAAAATAACTACCTATCGGTTCGGTGATCCGACACGACCTTAGGTGGTGGACCTAATCTCTAGCTCTAGTCGGTCGATCAACTAAGTAGGTCGATCGACTAAGTCAGCCCATTGACTTAGTTGGATGATTGACTAAGTCGGCTATCGTTCAAGTCATGGACTTTCTCCTTCTACAGTCATATACCTGAGCCACATTTCATTTTCATTCATGCAATGATTCTATGGCTTATACTTAGAGAAATTGGTCATTTACTCATAGTTGAGGTGCTCTTGGTTGATCATTATGCACATTTGAGGCACTCCAGGTTGATCATTCTAAAACCCAAGGAGACCACATTGATTATGGTTAACCATCATGCACTCCAGATCACCAATTTCAGGGATTTTGTTTGATTCTAAGTGCTAGTGCATTTTTTAGGTGGTTTTTGGCTTTCCTTGGGCATTTATTACCTCCTAGAGCCACTCCCACTCACCCATGTGCACACCCATGCCTTTCATACATCCATTTATGTTCCAACATGCCTTTCCCATGTTCACACTATTATATTTTAAATGGTTATACAAGATATAAAAACATTTATCATAATAACATCATAACCATAAGCAAAGGATCACTGAAAGAAATATAAATGCAGCAACACAAGAGAACACAAATATTTTCCTTGGGGAAACCACAAGGGAGAAAACCCTGCAAAACTTCCTGAGTATAGAATTCAACCAAGATAGTGTAAAACCCCAGCAATAAGATAGTTGCTCATCTTCCATAGTAGAATCTCTCCCTCTCTCTCTCTCTCTCTCTCTCTCTCTCTCTCTCTCTAGCGCAATAATTGAGTGTAGGATATGTGAGAATGAGAGAAGCACCTCACTTATTTATATTCATTAGGTGAGTGCCTCCATTAACTAACTATGTCATCTAGGTTCCCTAATTAAGGCCAACTTACCTTGGGAGACTCAAAAATACATTTTATATATTACTTATGTGGGTACTATTGCCTCGACTTACAATGGAGGATTTACCTCATGAATTTTACATGACCAATTACATCAAGAACATCTCCGAATGGAGGAATAACATCTCCAAAGGAGAATAAAACAAAATTACAATAGAATATCTTCTGAAGTTACAATATTTTAACGCTCCCTCTTAACTAGGAAGGTATTCTTCATCAACAACAACCATCATTACAATTGTACAACTGACTGGTGAATCTCTATATGTCATTGGAAGTTTTGGAACAACATCATACATATTAATCATCGATCTCAGTTGGATCATCTTCTATTAGTATATAAATACTGAATCATCTTCTAGATCAAATTTTGTAGTATCAGTATATGGATACTGAATCATCTGAATCTTCTTTTGGATCATCTTCTGTAGCATCAGTATGTCAATAATGAATCATATTCTGTTATGTCCATATATGAATACTGAATCATCTTTTGAATATTGAAATTTCTTTTGTAACATCAGTAAGTGAATACTGAATCATCTTCTTCCACATCAGTATATGAATACTGAATATTCTTTTGAATCATCTACTTTCCAGCACCATTGTGTAAACATTGAACCATCATCTGTATCAACATCTTATGAATCATCTACTTTCCAACATCAGTGTGTAAACACTGAATCATCCTCTGTAATATCATCATCTAAGCCATCATCATCTGTATCTTCAGTATGTGAATACCAGACTATCATCATCTGTATCTTTAGTATGTGAATATTGAAAGCATCATCATTTTCTTCATAAGTATTATCGTTTGCATCTTTAGTATGGGAATATTGAAACATCATCATCTGTATCTTTAGTATGGAAATACTAAATCACCATATTCTACATATTCAGTATGTAATACTGAAACATCATCATCTGTAACTTCGATACGTGAATACTAAAACATCATCATCTGCATCAATAGTATGTAAATACTAAAAAAAATCAACAATATCATTAGCATATTAGTGATAAAAATCAAATCATCTGTAGTGCTAGATAATCATCTGCATTACCAACATAGAGATACTGGGACAACATCATCACCATCAACATATAAATGTTGAAGCAACCTCATCATCATCAACACAAAGTGTTGTGACTTCAACCACATCAACATTATCAGCACAAGGTGTTGGGACCACAATCATATCAGCATCATCAACACAAGGTGTTGGGACCACAACCACATCAACCTCATCAATATAAGGTGTTGGGACCATAACCACATCATTAACATCATCATACAAATGCTGAAGCAACATCATCATCAATATCAGTATTGAAATACGGAAATTACGTTATCAGCATCAATATAAAAAATACTGAACTTGCCACATCAACAGGGGAATATTGAGACTATCAATCATCTCATCAATCAAAAATCATTAATATGAGAATATTTAACCTGCTACATCAGTATAAGAATACTGAAACTATCAATCAATAAAAAAGAATCAGTATGAGAATACTGAACTTGCTACATCAGTATAGGAATACTAAAACTATATCAACAATCATCTTATCAATCATCAGTGTGATAACACTGAGAACATCTCAACAATCATCTCAAAAATAACCAATCATCAATGTAGCAACATTAAAAATATCTCAATAAAAAATCTAATCAATCAACTATCCTCAATGTGATAACACTGAAACAATCATCTCAACAATCAATGTAACAACACTGAAACTATCGTCTCAACTATCAGTATAACAATACTAAAGCACACATCTCATCCATCATCAGTATAATAGTACTGTAGGAACCATCACAACAATCATCAGTATAACAATACCGAAGCACACATCTCAACAATCATCACTATAGAAATATTGAAACAACCATCTCAACAATCAGCATATCAATGTTGAATGAATCATATTAGAAACCATCAGTATAACAATAGTTAGCTCATAAGTATAAAAATATTGAACTACACATATCAGCATATCAATGCTGAACCAATCATCTCAGCAGCCATCAGTATAAAAATATTGAGCTAAACAATCATCGGTAAAATAATACTGAACTACAGATCTCAACAATCATCATATCAATGTTGAATCAGTCATCTCAACAACCATCCATATAACAATACTGAGCTAAATAGCCATCAATATAAAAATACTAAGCTAAACAGTCATCATTATAACAATATTGAACTACAAGCCTGTCCTGACTTACAAACCCACTTGGATTAAACTAATCTAGTCAGAAATACTAATCCCCCTAGGATCAACAGGCCTCGTCTGACTAACCCTTTCAGTCCAAACTGTCCTTGTGAGACTTACCCTACTCTAGACTAATCTACTCACCACTGCATCCTTCTTCCATCTACCATCACTCCCTCATTTGAGAAAGTTCCTTTTAAACTACACCAAGCATATCTACAAAGTATTCAAACTTTACATGAGCCAGAGGCTTAATCAACACATATTCCACTTGTTCCTTTGTAGGAACTTACTTGAGATTTTCAGCTCCTTTCTGCAACTTGTTACTTTGTAGGAACATACTTGAGCTTTATAGCTCCTTTTTGCAACTTGTTCTTTAACATTTTCTTTATGTACATTCATAATTGCATTGTAAATTCACAACTTGCACCATTCTTATTTTGTGCATTTGTAATTGCATCATTCTTCTCTTGTACATCCGCAATGATATCGTACATTCACAACTTGCATCATTCTTTCTGTTGCTAGATTTCTGTGGTGGTGAGTTATTGATTTAGTTGTCGGAGAAATCACAGTATCAAAATGACCAAGTCGACGTTTTAGATCCATATCAGGATTCATCATCACGACCATGTCGAATGTGGAGATAGTGAGAATCAAAGATAAATACTAGAACTGGGTAGAAGAAAAATGTCTAATGTCAGCTTTTTGGAATCTAGGGTTTACTAGGTTAAAATCTTATTAATTTTATTTTATTTAATTAATTTGTTCAGTTTATTAAAAAAAATTACAATACTATATTAAGACTTTATTTTATTTTTTTTTAATTTAAAACCTAAGACTCATTTTTATTATTAATTAAAAAAAACTAAGATATAATGTATTTAACTTTAATTTTTATTTTTACTTATAATTTTAAAAATTTTAAATTTTTTTTAATTGTTAATTTAACTTATATTTTTATTATTACTTATATTTAAAAAAAAAATTAAAGGATTTTTAAAAACCTTTGAATAAAAGGTTGTTGAAACCTTTTAGGTCCAAGGTTAATAAAGTTGAATAGAATTTGATTTTAACTACATTTTATTAAAAAAAAAAATTTAATTCAAACTTAATTTTCTAAAAAAAATTTTAAAAAGATTTTTAATTTTATAGAGATTAAATTGATTTTTAATTGTTAATTATCATAAAATTTTAAATTGATTTTAATATAAAATTTTAATTTGTAACTTCTAAATTTTATTTTTATTTTTTAACTTTTAATTTTTAATTTTTAAATTGATATTTCATTCTTAAGTTTTAAAGTATTTGATGGTGTGGTTTTTATTTAAGGACAAGGAAGGAGGGAAAAAGACGAAAGGAGAGCTTGATGGAGGAAAAGGGGCAAAGTGAAAAAGGTTGAGATCCGGGGGAACGTAGTCAAGGGACATAACGAGGGGGGAAACCGTCTTTCCGTTTGAGAATAGAGGGAAGCAAACTAGTGCTCACCTCGAGGCTGCCATCCCTATTTAGATTGTGTGGGAGTTTGATAATTTCTACGGCCTCCATGGATTTTCTTTTGAAATAGTTGTCTTCTTTCGCGAGGATAATGGTGTCTTCTAGGAAAATGTGATGTTTGGTTTTGGCTACATGTTCCGCAAGGGCTGAGGACCGGATACGTTCTTTTCTAATGTCTGCCCCATGTTCTTTTAATCGTGTGTGGAAAGAACGCCTCGTCTCACCTATATAGCTGATCTTGCAAGAACAAGGGATCTTATAGACCCCTCTGAATTGTGTATTATCAACCGGATGTTTAACAGATCTCATTCTTTTCCTAATGGTCTCTAGGGGTTTAAACGAGGTCGTGATGTTGTTCTTATTAATAATTCTAGAGATCTTATCAGTCACCCCTTGTTAATAAGGTAAGTAAGCTCATGGGTTGGTGTTGGTCTTGTTGTCAGAGGTTTTCAAACCCGTAAGGCTCTTGTTGTGGGTTTTGCCAAGAGTCTTCATGATGGCCTTGGATTTGTAACCTATGTTTGTGAATACTTCTTTGAGGTGGTCCTTCTCCTTTTTCATGTGTTCTAAATCCGTGATCCTGGAGGCTCTCACTGCCAGGGTGTTGAGAAGTCCTATCTTTTGGGAAGGATGATGGTGGGAGTCTGCATGGAGGTAGCTATCCGTGTGAGTATTTTTACAAAAAAACCTCATGTCCAAGAGTTCCATCTTCTTTCCTGGTAAGGAGGACATCTATAAATGGGATGCTCCTGTTTTCCTCAAGTTCCATTGTGAATCTGATGTTGGGGGAGATACTGTTAAGGTGTGTTAGGAATTTCCTAAGTTCGTCTTCACCATGTGGCCAAACCACATTTGTATCATCCACATACCTCTTCCATTTTGATGGTTTTAGAGGATAGGAGTCTAGGGCTTCTCTCTCAAATTTTTCCATGAAGAGGTTTGCAACTATGGGTGAGAGGGGGGATCCCATGGCTACACCTATGGTTTGCTCATAAAATTCACCTTGGAAGCTGAAAAAAGTTGATCTGAGGCAGTTCAAATCAAATTCTATTCAACTTTATTAACCTTGGACCTAAAAGGTTTCAACAACCTTTTATTCAAAGGTTTTTAAAAATCCTTTAATTTTTTTTTAAATTATAAGTAATATTAAAAATATAAGTTAAATTAACAATTAAAAAAATTTTAAATTTTTTAAAATTATAAGTAAAAATAACAATAAAAGTTAAATACATTATATCTTAAAAATTTTAACTAATAATAAAAATGAGTCTTAGGTTTTTAAATTTAAAAAAAAATAAAGTCTTAATATAGTATTGTAAATTTTTTTAATAAACTGAACAATTTAATTAAATAAAATAAAATTAATAATATTTTAACCTAGTAAACCCTAGATTCCAAAAAGCTGACATTAGACATTTTTCTTCTACCCAGTTCCAGTATTTATCTTTGATTCTCACTATCTCCACATTCGACATGGTCCTGATGATGAATCTTGATAGGGATCTGAAACGTCGACTTGGTCATTTCGATACTGTGGTTTCTCCAACAACTAAGTCAATAATGCATCATTCTTATTTTGTGCGTGATTTCATACAATCCTTCCTACAAATCACATATAATTGTATTATTAGAAACATTTCGTAACATGTGACATACATAAATATATATGACATATAGTTATGCAACTATTTCTACTAATGCAACAAACATCTATGTACAGTAGCTTTCTATATGTCTTCCATATTTTCAAGACATTATTTCATAAGTAGTGATTGAACATTGTATAACAACATATGCCACTTACCCATCACTTGTATATTAGTATTATACTACAAATATTCTAATATGCATAATCCATTTCCTAAATCTAGAAAGATATCTATGTACACATCTTGAACAACTAGATATATAGGAAATGACAATTCAACTACTTATCTTTGTTTGTTTGGTAGACTTCATCTTGATCTTTGTCTTCTTGAATTGGTAGAGTCTCTGCCAAATGTATTCAACTTCATCGTCTAATTCTAAGGACTTGTTCCTATCTTGCTCATGATCGAAAATACTGAACAAGTCTTCTTACACCAGAGATCACATAGAGTTGTGTTTGTGTGTCCTACCAGTACGACCCTTCTTATCCAATGATTGAATGGATAAGGGTATAATATTCATTTTCATCAGTATAATTCTTCTGAATCATAATCCTCATTACTTGAGGAATATTTACTTGCTTCTTCTTAGCTGCAATATATTCACCCTTGGTTGCATTGATAGAAACATTCTTCTTTCTGCAATATGTTGGAGTACATAGTACTACCAACTCAATCAAGGCCATCATACCTTTGTAGTGCCCTTTAGGTACCACACCATTTGCTATGCATATTTTAATTGGATAAATAAAATATCTTTTGGATTTCATCATGCTTCTAATATCAAGAATCATGTCAAGATTATTGAACTTTGAGATCTACCATAGTCACTCCCTCTTAGGTGGAGAACCATCCTCCCTTTGCATCTATATTAGGAAACTAGGGTGATAGGTAGTCTCCTCTATTGTTAGTCTTCTTTGTATCCATCTATGTCACTTATCGAGGACACCAGATATCACTATCCTTCATCTCAAACTTTGTTTCAAGTTGTCTCTTGTCCTTTATAGGATTCTATCTTCAACCTTGTAGTAAATGTTGGGATCTCCATCACTCTAGTTGATCCTCAAGCTTCTCCTGTGACTGTATGTGTTATCCCATGGGTGCATATTGAGATTTTACATATCCTTTTATGAATAGGTGGTTCTTTGAGTCTCAAACCATATAGGTTGTTTGATCTGTTCTTATACTTTGATTACACCAATTGTATAGTGTAATATCAACTTTTGAAGAGGTGTGTCTAGTTCCTAGATCAATATCTTGCCATAATCGACTCTCTGTTGATAGAAACCATGAAAATTATTTCATATCTTTTGATACTTCAATCAACAATATACTCGATATTGTATATATTCTTGGAAGACTTCCTAAAACTTCCCTTCATATCTTAAGCTCATATCCAAACATCAGTCTGTATGACCAACTAGTACTTTTAGAACATATGATCCTTTTGTTCTTCCTTCTTGGGACATTCTTTCGCAAAGTTTCCTTTCACATCACAACTGAACTATTGAGTTGTGAGATGTCCTTCTATTCTTGGAGGGAATGTTCTTCATTCTTATTCTTTCTCTTCTTCAATTAATCATGCATTTCCCCATATGTGATCTTCCTACTAGAACAACTCTCTTGATTGAATTTGGAACGACATTATGCTTTTGCTTCTTTGACAACGTCTTCAAAAAATTCTAATTCCTCCTTGAGATGAGATCTTCTTTGTGAAGTATTCATTGAAGGTCTTATGGCATTGCACCTTCACATTCTTGAGTTGAGTTCTGGAGGTCATGTTCATACATATTATTCATTGCATCGAACACATCGTCGTGAGTATTCAAGGATGTTATATGTGAGATCCAATGGAGATGGAAATACTTATCTTTTTTTTGACTAGGTCCTTCTTTTGCTTTGCTTTGACTTCATCTCTATCTGGATCTGCAACTCTTTATTTGGCATAGTTCTTCATGCTTCTTCTAGTATGGTAAGCACTCTATAATTCATGCTTATAAGTTCTCAACTCTTTCAAGCTTGTCCTCAAGCTTGGTACTGTTTGTCATTATGATAAAATTGAGAACCTCAAATGGAAATAGAGAGGATGAAACTTACCCATGAGAATGCTTTAACTTGATGCTTGCTTGAAGGATATTTTGAAAGACTGCTTTTGGTGGACCTAGGGTTTGATAGAGAAACCCTAATTTTTCAACTTAGGTATCTTTCAGATCTGATTGGATAGAAAGATGCACCTCCTCAAGGAAAGCTGAGAAGTATACTTATTTTTGTTATCAGGAATATTGCATCTTCTGTAGACAGAAGATGTTCCTCTGGTCTGAATGGTTTAAATATAGAACAAATGAGTCAATGTCAAAGGATGAAGACCTTCCATAAATGCTATAAACACCTAGAGTATTGATTTGATTATGAACCTGTGTACCTACGAACAAATAAAACATACAAGCACATCAAAGCTACTAGAAAATCATCTACATATCCATGCTAGTGACTAAGGAATCTAACAACATATATATGTGAAATCAAAACAATAGTAATGTCGGATGAAAACCAACTTTGCATTAAGAATGTATGGAGAAGCTTACAACCATTTCCTTAGTGTCGACAATCTCCTCCACAATACAAACACTTCATCCTCATAAGCTCCAACTTTGCTCTCTATTCTCTCCAATGGATTGGACTGGGTAGTCAATTCAATAGAAAAACAATACCTCTATAGTTCTCTCGCTCAACTATGGATATGAGCTTGTATTTATAAGGCTCAATGGATAGGAATAGTTGAGAGAATTGTGGGTGAGGTGGCTCAAAGATCCTACCAAGGGGGATATCGAGCTCAAAGTAACCCATAATGATAGGGATAAGGGAGGACACGAGGCTCATGATCTAGAAGCCTCGAGAAACTTCTCTTTTTGCCATTTTATTTAGGGTTATGCTTTTGTTGCCTTATGATAGAGGGATTTAGATAAGAACTGCTTTAAGAACCATGACTGTAGGCAGTGGCACCACTTCTATATAAAAGGATATAGGCAGTGCTGAGAAAGGTACCACTCATCAGCCACAGGGTAAGTGTGGTGCTAGGGTTTTTCAAGTAGAATTGACAAACAGAGCAAGTTTCCACTCCAAGTGTTGGGATTAAGGGAAAACATGGAAGTTAAGGATCTTATCACATGATGGTGACATGATTTAGGTATAACAAAATTCACCCCAAAGGATGAGACTTAGAGGGATATGATAAGCAAGAGCTTTGAGAGAACAAGTTGTCACTTTGAAGTGAAAATGTGAGGTCGGTCGAAGAATTTCATCCAGTATGCATTTGTAGTACATCAATACTTTTGGCTCATATACAAATGTAACCAACTCATGGCTGCAAACAAATACAAGGTAGATCCATGAGAGGAATAAACTAGCATGGCCACTAGAATACAGTGTAGATCCATGTGATAGAGGACTCAAACTTGGACATAGCTACCAGACATACAATGTAGATCTATGCCATACATATGCAAATTTGAGCATAGCCATGACCATACAAATGTGGATCCATGCTAGATATACAAAACTCCATCGCAACCTGGGGAAAGCAATGAGCGCTAAACAAATACCCAGGGTCTTTGTCTTGTATTCCATAAAGTACGATTCTATCCATGTGATTACAATGATCTAAACATGAACATGATAGAAACCACTTGATTATCGGCCAATGATGTGAACCATTAACAAGTACGAGGGAGATCACCATTGATGGCAATGATTCCCAAGGTACCCTAGTAGAATCTAATGAGTGTGAATAGATGTCCTAATGTCGAACACCTAATCAATTCTATCGATCAAAGGTCAATTATGTGAACCTATGTCGAGAGCGAGATAATCTTTCATTAAGGCATACAAATATCAAGGTACTAAGTTTTTGTTCCTAAGACTATTTCCTGGATGATGAGCTGATGTCGACGGGAATAGTCTCGTCGAAGGAGGGCCATGATGAGTCCCACATCGACGACACAAAACTAGGAAAATAGTTCTGGAATGATGTAATAAGGTAACCATAAACTGACTCAAAAGTACTGACACAGAGACTGTTTTAACTGCAGAGGTAAAACTTCTTCAACTTCCCTTTCAACATCAAGTGGCATGAAAAAAGACTTGGTAGCATGACTAAACCAAACAAACACACAGTACGATGACGGACAATGCATTCTTTTAAAAGACTTAAAGGAGTGACATGACTCATGAAAGTGGATCATCACAGAGATCAGCTGAATATCTAATTGACTGAAATGATATGCATACAAGTGTCATGTTCAAAAGTAACGAAAAACTACTGCCATTTATTTGCAAAATGATTCCCCTCCCATTTTCCCCATCATGGTTGATGAGTGCCTCTTTTTAGTTTTACGAGTTCAAAGAGGGTAACAAACACTCATTATAGCTCATTCGAAGACAAGTCCAAATTCATATGTTTTACGAACCTGAGAGAGGAGGGGTTCATTCCCAAAAGAGGGTCTCTCAATGTTTAATTTAACGAGTCCAATGAAAGAAAACTTAGTATCATTCATGTTTAGAGAGTCTGAATGACCATAGAAGAAGACTCCATAGGGTCCTTTTTTGTAAAAGAGGTCACCTGAACCGAAAAAGTGATAACCTACCATCAGATGAACAACTCTTCAAATGCTTTAGCGAGCGTGAAGAAGACAAGATCACTCGACAATATTTTCGTATTTAAGGAGCTAAAAAGAGTTTAACGAAGACTCGACTAGGTCTCTTTTCATGATGAGAGATTTTACGAGACTAAAAAGAATAAAAAACAGACTCAGACCTTTGATGCTGAGCTTTCGAGAGTGTGACCAAAGTGTCGCAATAAACGCTCAAAATACTTTTTTCGTTTTATGGTAGTACTAAAAATTCAAAAACAAACTCCCAAAACTTTACTGCTACTGCTCTTCTATCCTGCAATGACTCCAAAAACAAGTGTTAAATTCTACAATAATTGACATTAAAGGATTACAATTGATAGATTTTGAGTAATAAATGATTTTAAAACAAAAATATAGCATGTAAAACCCTAAAATGTATATAAAATTCATGTAAATAGTAAAAAGTAAAAACATTTTACCATTTACCCATAGTGGAGAACCTTTGGAGCATTTTCTTGTCCAAATTTCCTGTCGCTAATATCAGGAGCATCCATCGTCGGATTCACGTACCGTCAGTTCTAGGTAACAGCATAGACCCTACTCTTTCATTTCATGCCTTCGATTTTTATTTCTGATGGTGTTTTGGGCTTATATGGTTAGCCCTACAACCATGTAAGTCGGCACCGCTCTTATCCCTTACGAGATAAGCAGTACCTTGCTCGAACCACACTAAAAATATTGTGCACTGGAGGTGCCACTGCCTGTCCTCAACTCATATGTTTAAAAAACCTGAGAGAGGAGGGGTTTGTTCCCAAAAGAGGGTCACTCAATGTTTAATTTAATGAGTCCAATGAAAGAAAACTCAGTATTGTTCATGTTTACAAAGTCTGAATGACCTCAGAAGAAGAATCCATAGGGTCCTTTTTCGTAAAATAGTTCACGTGAACCAAAAAAATGATAACCTACCATCAAATGAACGAATATTCAAATGCTTTAGCGAGCATGAAGAAGACAAGTGTTGAAATATTGTAACTTCGAAGAATATTCTATATGTATCTTTTTGTGGTCCTTGATGGTCCTACTGGGAGAACCACTTGTATTACATTGTACCCCGATGCTCCTAATCAGAAGAACTAATAAGAGTCATGAGGTAGTCCCCTCTAATTGTAAAGGTGGGTCATTATCACCCCAGTGTGGTTACTTGAGCCTACATCTGTAACTCGAGCCTACATGTCAAATGAGTTAACTTAAGTGAACGGATGAATATAAATAGAGGTGTATTGCTCCTCATTTGCGACACACACATTCTCACTTGTGTAACGCATTAGTGGAGAAGAGAATTAGCTGGAGAAGGAGGAGGATTAGGCTTTGATCTCCTTGCTGGTTTTATCTTTTATCTTTTTGGGGCATCTATATTGAGGAATCTTTTGCTGGTTTTTCCCTTTAGGGTTTTCCCAGGATAAATATTTTTGTTCCTTTTGTATGGTTGTGCTTGTCTATCTTTCAGTGATCCTGTTTATATGCTTTTGTTATGAAAACGAAATGAAATACTGATGTCTTAGCTAAGAATATGAAAATTCAATAACAAGATCACTTGACAATCTTTTCGTATTTAAGGAGCCCGAAAAGAGTTTAAAGTAGACTCCACTAGGTCTCTTTTCATGATGAGAGATTTTACGAGCCTGACAAGAATCAGAAATGGACTCATACCTTTGATGCTAAGTTTTTGAGAGCATGACCAAAGTGTCACAATAAACGCTCAAAATACTTTTTCCATTTTATGGTAGTACAAAAAATTCAAAAACTAACTCCCAAAACTTTACTGCTACCGCTCTTATATCCTGCAATGACTCGAAAAACAAGTGTTAAATGCTCCAATAATTGACATTAAAGGATTACGACTAATATATTTTGAGTAATAAATGATTTTAAAACAAAAATATAGCATGTCAAACCCTAAAATGTATATAAAAGTCATGTAAATAGTAAAAAATCAAAACATTTTACCATTTACCCATAGTGGAGAGCCTTTGGAGCATTTTCTTGGCCAGATTTTCATTTGCTGATGTCAGGATAATCCACCGTTGAATTCATGCACCGTCAATTCCAAGTAACAACCTAGAACCTGCTCTTTCATTTCATGCCTGTAATTTTTATTTTTGATGGTGTTTTGGGATTATATGGTGAGCCCTGAAACCATGGAAGCTGGCATTGCTCTTATCCCTTGCGGGATAAGTGGTACCCAGCTTGAACCGCACTGAAAACACTGTGCATAGGTGGTGCCATTGCCTATCCTCAATGGGACACAGGAAGTGCTGGTTGTGGATAAATATAAATGGTTGCACAAGAAGAAATAGCTCACTTTTGTTGATTTGAATGATTGGGAATGCTTCTAATTAGTCTTGTGATGGTTTTTGACAGGTTTTTATTGATAAAAAATTGCCGTATGGAAAGAGAGGAAACATGACAATGATGATTCCTTCACTGAATGAAATGTAGGTTGTATATCCACATTGAGAGACTACAGACTCTTAATGTTCTTTCGCACACCCAGTATGGTATCACATGAGCGACTAATAGAGCATATAATCTGGATGTGGAATCCGGAGCAACAATATTTTGAGGTTGGTGCTCACATATTATCAGTTGAGGTAGAGGACATCTACTTCTTGACAGGTCCTTCAAGATGGGGTGGTACCATCTCATTGACTGGTTCCCGTGGGGGGGACATTACTACTCAGCAGTTGATAGACCGCCACTGCATTCTTGGGACCGGGACATCGCGGAAGAAAATTCCCATAAAAGCAGTGGTGGATGGCCCTCTATGGATCATTTTGTTTACCGTGCAGAGAGTGGTGGGAAGCCAAGGAGTACACCAGGAATCTAGAGCGCATATGCTCTATGCCATAGAGGCCATGGCGCCTACAGTCTTCAACTAGGTGGAATCTCTACTTCCAATCTTCAAGGATTAGCTGGCCAAGTGTCGATAGGAGGAGTTGAAGCAATTTGGTTTTGGTTCCATTCTAGATTGCTTATGTTTTGAGCAGGTTCCATAGATGAGACCCCGGGCGATATTTACAGAGTTGAGGCCACAGGACCCTCGCATGCAGAGGTGGGTCCGTATTATGGCCCGTACTAGAGCGAGTAGAGGTAAGGTAAAGCTCGGTGACCCATTCTTTCGATGGTTGAGAGATCAACTCCTCATGGTGGAGGAATATACATATGCAGGAATTGACTTCAATGGTAACCTTGACCTACTGCTCCCACTTAGTGGACAGTGGGGTGATATCAGTAAGAAACAAAAGACCCTAAAAAGGAAATAGATTTTTTATGTTTAGTAATGAGACTTGAATGTTTTCATGAAGATGTCGGAGAAGCATGACTTGGGGGAGCCTTCCCTTTGGACAGGCGATCCAGAGGACATTTTGTACCACAGGGTGATGATGTGACAGAGGAATTAGAGGAAAACCTAGAGAGGTTGACTCTAGACATCCCAGACACCTTGATCAATGATTTCCCACTAAGGTATCAGAGGTATACAGCGGGAGTATCGGGTCGTTTTAGCAGACTGCTACGTAGAGTAGCCCAGGCAGTGATGTGTTACCATGAACATCATTAGAGACATGATGTATCCACTAAAAGTTGATAGCTTCAGGAATTTTATATAATGATTTTTTACCTGAAATCCTACACGCTTCAGATGAGGTCTCGTGGCCTATTTTTTGTAAAACATGTTCATATATATATACAAACTTATTACTTGGTGTTTATATGTCTCAAATGTTGAATGTATTTTACATGAGTTTTATGTGTCTTTTATATTTTATTTACGATGAACCATGTTTGATTTTCATGTCATGAATGGGTGATATGCCAATCTAGGATGTAATTAGCGAATGAGTCAGCAACTACATTATGTTCCCTAGGGATATGCCTATATGTCATGATTTCAAATGACCTTTCTAACAAATGTATCCTCCAGAAGAGATGGATAAGCATATGATTCCTAATGGTATAGACATGGTTTATATGGCAAACCACAAGTTGTGAGTCCATCAAGACTACCAAGTTGTGAACATCTTGGGAGGCAGCTTAAGTTAGAAGACCTATGATTGCTCGATACTCGATGATATTGTTGGTAGCAGGACCAATACAAACTGCTCCTAAACTGACAAAATCATAAGTTGGGAAATAGAGAACCCAAGTAGCTAAGGAAAGATTCAAGGTGTGGCGACAAGCACCATCAGCGAAGCCATAGAAATCCATCTTCTCTGCATGACCAAAATATGGTATAAACAAATACGGACGCTAAACTCAAAACCATATTGAAAATACTTAAGCACATTGAAAATCAAGTAATATACATATATACAAGATACTATCCAAGAGAGATCTAGGCATAGTACCTCTTTAGGTACAACCCATTGCGAGGTTGTCCTAAGGGGATTCCATCATAGTCCATGAGCTCATAGTCCCCTTTCTCTAAAACTTTGGAAATAACAAAAGGACCGTACCACATGGATTCGAACTTTCCTTTTCCTAGTTTTCCATATCTCTGATCATAAGTCAAAACTAGGTCACCCTCATTAAAGGCACGAGGTTGGATATACTTGTCATACTACGCCTTGATGCATTTCTTGTGTGCCTCATTAGCCAAGGTAGCATCTCTTCTAGTTTCGTCAAGGTTGTTCAAGTATAAAAATATCTCCTCTATGGAAGTGTCTGGGAGAAGTTTGATGGCAAGTTTCAAGGATGGAATCTAACATTGAATCAGTAAGACAGCTTTGAGTCCATAGACAAGCTGGAAATTTGTGAAACCAGTAGTTGTTTTCACCAAAGTCCTATAATCCCAAAGAACAGAGAAAAGGATGTGGTGCTAGTTGGATTTATGGTCTCCAACCATCCGACAAAGCATCATTTTCAAAACTTTGTTAATAGCCTCAACTTGACCATTAGCTTGCAGATAATAGGGCGTAGAGTTTTTATGACGAAAACCTAGCTTGGCACTTAGTTCTTCCATCATTTGATAATGGAAATGTGATCCGTGATCAGTAACTATGGACTGTGGGAATCCAAATCTAGCTATCACATAATTGAACAGGAAGACAATGATAGTCTTACTATCCTATGCATATGTAGGCATGGCCTCAGCACACTTTGTAAAATAGTCAACAACTACGATGATGTAACCATGCCCCTCAGCTGAGGTAGGCATACAATGCATATAATCAATCACCCATTTGGAAAAAGGTCCAACGACAATGACGAGGTGTAGCATAGTAGGATGAGTGTTCTTTTTTGGATAAAAATGTTGACAGGGTGGGAATTTCTTAATAGCCTTGTGACAATCTTTAAAGACTGAAGGCCAAAAATGGACAGCGCGAAGGATTTTTTGGGCTGTAGCCATCCTAGATAAATGACCACCACATGCTCTGGAGTGGAAATCATTCAATACTTGTTCAACTTCCTCATGGGTAAGGCATCACCGGAGAATGGAATCGATACCATGTCTATACAAAATTTCATTCTCGATGAGGTAGTATTTTTCATGATGACGAATACAATGGCGATCGTCATGGGATAGATTTCGATCAAATCTTTGTGTTTGGAGATAAATGAGTAAATATTCATACCATGGGTCAGTAGTCCTTATCAGAAACATGAATTCATTCGAAAATGAATCACGGGGCTCAAATTCCATCAAAGCACAAGGAAGATCACACATGAGCTCGACAAAGACCAAGGATTTTTTTGATGTGGATTTGGCAAATTCCAAATAAAACTCTTGTAGTATGACTATCCATTGGGATTACTTGCCCTCGAGCACCTGACGATTCAAGATGTAGTACATAGGGTTCTGGTATGCCAATATGGTGATTGTGCAGAGCAAAATGTAGTGACAAAATTTTTGAACGACAATGACTGTGGACAATGCTAATTTCTCCACGCATGAATATTGGGTTTTAGAATCCATAATATTCTTACTAGCATAATATATCACGTGCTCCTGTCCGTCGATATTTTCCTGCACCAAAACCATAGCAATGGTAGTAGTGGAGGTAGAAATATATAAGAGAAAATTCTTTGAATAATCTAGGGAGTGAATCATGGGTGAATGAGTCAGAGCATGTTTGATATTATCAAAGGCTTATTGGGCGTGGTCATCCCAATATAATAGAGTGTCTTTCTTAAGGAGACGGATATAACCGTCTATTTTCTCCGCAAAATTGCACATGAAACGACGGAGAAAGTTTTCCTTCCCTTTCAAAATTTGGAGTTTTAGAAGGTTGGTTGGGGCTGGTAGAGCTAAAATAGCGACAATTTTCAATGGATATATCCAGATTCCATCCTTAGAAACCACAAAACCTAGCAGGCATCATGTCTCAATGCAAGAAACACATTTATAGGGATTGAGCCATATGTTATAATGACAACATCTCAAGAAAATGTCTCTAAGATGACTAGGGTGGTCCTCCCATTGCTGTGAATGAGTAGGGAGGTCATCAAGGTATGATTCAACAATATGTTTTATATCGTGAAATGCATAGGAAATAGCACACTGGAAAGTGGCTCCAACATTTTTTAGGCCAAATGGTAACTTCATATATGCAAAGGTTCCCCATGGGAAAATGAATTCCATCTTGTGCTAATCAGTGGCTAAAATCTCAATCTAATTATAACCCGAAAAGCCATCCATAAATGAGAAGATGACACTTTCGGCACAGTTGTCGATAATCTGGTCAATATGAGGAGTGGGAAAGTTGTCTTTGGGACAAGCTTTGTTCAAATATCTTAAATCAATGCAAGCTATAATGGTGCCCTATTTTTTGTTGATAGGGAAGATGTTTGATACCCATTCTGTCAGAGGTACAGGATAAGTAAACATTGCTTTGAGAAGTTTCTCTATTTTAGATTTGATAGTTGTGGCTTTCCGTGGATAGACTTGCCTTAGTTTTTTCCTGACAGGTTTAGTAGTGGGATAGGTTTTTATTTCATGGACCACAATGGATGGGTCTATCTCGGACATTTCTTCATAAGACCAGGAAATAAATATCATGGAATTCTTTAAAAAGTGCCCTGTATGTTTTAGATTCTTCTGTCAAGCACTTCTCCCAAGATAAACATGCTCAAGGGTACCAGGCTTGGCTGATATGTCAATTGGATTTGTTTGAGTAATGTTGCATAGGTTTCCTTTAGAATATATTTCTTGCAATAATATAGGAGTTTGAGGTGTGTTAACAATATCAGTGGAAAAAAGGGATGCAAAATCATGGTCTACCGAACTGGCATTGGGGAGGAACGAGGATCTATGATGATGATCCTCCCAGATAGGCTCATTCATACTCATGATCTCCATAATGGACTCATTGGAGGGAAAAGTCTCAGAGAGATAATCCAGAATAGGAAGTTTTATACCAAAATCATGTCACCATCATGTGATAAGACTCTTCACATACCTATTTTCCCTTAATTCCAACACTTGGAGTGGAAACTCATACCATTTTGTCAATATTTCACAAAAATGCTCGACACCGTGCTTTCCCCTTTATCGATGAGAAGTACCTTTCTCACACTTCCTATCCCTTGTAATCCACAAGTGGTGCCACCGCTTATGGCCCTTAGTCCATAAGCATTTCTTACCTAAACCGCTCTGTCATTGAAGGAGAAGACCGGTACCCTGGGTAAAATGGGAAAAAGAGAAGATTCTCGAGGCTTCTAGATCATGAGCCTCATGTCCTCCCTCATTCCCTATCATTGTGGGTCAATTGAGCTCGAAATCCTTCATCCTAGGATCTTAGAGGCCATCTCATCCACAAATCTCTCAGCCATCCCTATCCATTGAGCCTTCTAAATACAAGCTCATGCCCATGGTTGAGGGGGAGAAATCTTAAGGTATTGTTATGCTGTTGGATTGATCACTTGGCCCAAGCCATTTGAGAGCATAGAGAGAAATTTATAGCTTATGGGGATGAAAGTGTTTGGTTTCATGGAGATGCATGTTGACACTATGGCTTAATTGGTTGTAAACTTCTCCATTTCATCTTAATGCAAAGATTATTTCCGTTCCACTTTACTGTTGTTGTTTGATTTCACATGTAAATGTTGTTGGAATCCTTAGTCACTGACATGGATTAGTAGGTTATATTCTATTATATTTAATGTGTTTGCATGTTTAATCTAATTGCAGGTACACAGGTTTACTATCGAAGCATTACATTCCAGGTATCTAGGCGTCCAGGGAGGGTATTCATCATTTGTCGTTCATTTGTTCTGGATCTAAACCATTCAGAATAGAG
This sequence comes from Pseudotsuga menziesii, assembly GCA_001517045.1. Taxonomy (NCBI): domain Eukaryota; kingdom Viridiplantae; phylum Streptophyta; class Pinopsida; order Pinales; family Pinaceae; genus Pseudotsuga; species Pseudotsuga menziesii. The sequence continues at coordinate 65,029 of LPNX010550278.1, forward strand.
GAACACCTTGCTGTCTGCAGAAGGTGAAATATTCCTACTAACAAATTTGGTGACCCCGTTGGGGAATAGATATATGTATTAGTTGATCTAATCTTCCTGAGTTCTTCAACTCTTTTCTGAATCTAGGCTCCTTCTCCAACTCTCTTTAGTCAGATCTGCTATCTGACTTAGTGAATTTGGGTTTGAAACTCCCATATCTGTTCAGATCTTAATCATTTCGACCTTTTATGCTCTATTTTTATACTCAATCTATAAGCCTTTACCCTGTTTTGGTCTTTTTCTCACTTGATCTATCGTTCTCTTTATGTTTTGTATTTTTATAGGGAACCATGCCTATGTAGTGGACGAGAAGTGGTGCCATCGCCTGAACAGATTTAGCAATACGTGGTGCCACTGCCTGTACCCTATTGGCGAGAAGTGATGCTAGGATATAACTACTCAATCAACACTAGAGAAGCGTGGTGCCAGGTAGGCATCATTCCAAGACCTATTTTTCTCATTTTTTTTGTAAAATTTTGAGTTGTTTTGCTTTCATCCCTCTACTGTCAGGCTTGTGTGACATAATATTATGCTTGTGGTTTTAAATTTTATGGTTTAAGATTGGTTTGATTGAGAAATTCAAAAGCTATATTAGGATTTTTTATTATTCATTCACTTTTGTGCTTATTGGTTGTGTTTGCAAAAGGATTTCTTGTTTTTAAAAAAGATTAGGGTGTTAGTAAGATCTCTTTTCATTTCTGTTATATAGACTAAAAGAAGAACATTTGATTAGCATATTAGTTTCATTTCTTGTTTGCATAGAGAACTTATTTTTCCTTCCTTTAAAAAAGAATTTTTTTTACTGAGATTAGGTTATCATCATTGAGCATTGGACATTGGATCCCTGATTGGCTTTACGATATTTTTGACTCTTCATGTTATTTTGTCTCTTATGCATTTAGTACTATCTCAATCAAAATAAAAATTACGATAGTTTTAAGTTAGATTTGCCTATGTTTTAAGAGAAAATTGAAAAAATAGAGTGCATTTGCATGTATTGTTGTTCTTGTTTTTCTTTTAGGAAAAGAGATTCTCCCCCTTCTTATTGCTTTCAAAAAAGAGAAATCAGTTTGGAAAGTGTTGCTTGTCTTCGATTTTGTGTTCAAGACTATTGTTTGGAAGTATTTTTGGTTTGGAAACAAAATAAAATACTCTCTTTCCCTCCCGTAAGTAGGCATACTGAACGGTAAAGTGAAATATTTGCACACACATATTGCATGGTTTTACTTTTCTGTCAAAACATCATGGATTCACCTAACCGTCCACTTTAAAATTAATGGTAGTTATAGGCTAAAAATTACATAGCAATTGGAGTGATAGGTTAGAGACATGTTCAGGCATCGTTAAATGTAGGAGCTGTCATTATTTGTCTGCATTACATTTCGGGACTCACGTGGTTCTTCCAGGTAACATCAGTATATCGAATGGCCGTTCATGTACCCTTGAGGTATATATAAAGTTACTTCATGTACTCGATTGTATATCAAAAGGCCCCTTGTGTACGGTTATGCATTAGACAACACTACTACCGATTTGAACTCCCACGTACCTTGAGTATATTGGGATACCCCACTAGGATACCCTATCCATCTGACAAAATCCCTTTGGTTATCTTGATTGGAGCCATACACCAAAAATAGCATTCAAGGAGATTACTACGCATGTACCCTTGAGGTATATTGCGAGTGGCACATTCTTGACAATCCTAGTGAGAGACTTGCCTATTTGAACTCCTCCTATCATTATAAGTGTGCTTGTTTTGACCTATAGCTTGTGTAGGGAAATGTTTTGGTGTGTTTTCTATATTTTCAGACCCTAGGTTAGATAAGAACTATACAAACCGATTGAGTTAAGATAGTCTAGAAGAGTACGGGGCTTGCCACCCGATTTTATTCTTGGTTCAGGAGAAAATCCAATGGAAGCTATCGACCAAGGATCTGCTACCACCTCCTAAGTGGGAGATAGTGTGGTTGCAAAAAGTGGAGGACCATATTCTTCACACTCACCTCCCTTGGTCCAATAGCCTTCTTAGAGAAATTCCTCGTTCCATTCTCCCATGGAAGGTCATGTTGATGATACTACCCGTCTGGATTTTTGTCCCAATGCTCCATTTTGGGATACCCCTGTAGGATAGGCCATTGCCTCATTTGGCACCCATTTAAACTCTTCTAAAGATGAAGAAGAACATAGGTAATACCATGTTGCCATTCTCCATGTGCAGGAGATTGATAAGCAAATAGATTACCTTTTAGGCCCAACAGTATTACGTTCCACATCTGTTCCTGTGGGATATTGTTCACTTGCCGATTCTATGAGACCGATTGAACCGATTATAGATCATCCATTAACACCCCAAAACCTAGGTCAAAATACCACCCCCACCACCTCCCATGTTATGTATGTTCCTAATCCTCCCAGGTCTTCTGCACTTGGGGCTCAACCGTTAATTCCCATTTTGTCTTTACCTTCTAATGTCAAGGGGCAACCCCCGGCATGAAAAATTCCTGTAGGTAACATTAATCATCCAACCAATCCTATAGGAATGCCTTATGCTAGGATTCCATACCCCAATAATACTTTTATGCCATGGGGGAAACCCAATTGGTCTTACATGCCAGCCATGGGGGGCATACCTATACATATTGTGAGAGGTGCCGGAGGACCCCCTTACGGAGGTCCTCCCCCTTGGGGGTTTAATGGTCCCATAGGATCTGGAAACTTTCCTCCTTATGGTCCTAATGGTCCTAGTGGTCTTGGGGGGCCTGGTGGATTTCCTCCTTATGGATTTGGAGGGTCTGGTGGCCCTCCTCCTAGTGGTTTTGGAAGCTCTGGAGGTTTTCCTCCTGGTGGCCCTGGTGGGTCTGGTGGTCCAACTCCTAGTGGTCCTAGTGGTCTCAGTGGTCCTGGTGGTCTTGGTGGCCATAGGGGTCCTCCTCCTAGAGGCCCTAGTTGTCCTAGCGGTCCTGGTCCTAGAAATCAACCACCTGCATGCAGATTTTCCAACAGTTCTTTGTCACAACAACTTGTATTTCAGTCCACTTATGGTCCTACTAGTAATTATATTCCATATCAATATTACCAGTATGTACAACCCAATCGACAGTTACCTTTCCTAGCAACTTTGGACTTACCTGAATTGTCCAAGTTTATTAATGACCCCATTCAACACAATCCCTCATGGCCTCCCATTCCGGTAAAGTTATCATCAGATATCCTGAAGTTTTATGGGAAGCATAGAGACGATCCAAAGAACCATGTTATGACATTCCATTTGTGGTGTTCTTCAAACTCCCTCATGGATGACTCCATTTGGTTACGAATCTTTCAACGATATTTGATCGGTACAGCTATGAAGTGGTACATTGAACTCCCACAACATTCGTTTGTGGATTTTGGCTCATTGGAAACCGTGTTTCTTATACACTTTCAGCTCCCTATTCATTATGAAATGGGTACTGATCTTTTAACTTCTCTATGACATAACACCTCCACCCACATATCTTATCATATCCATGAGTGGAGATGGTGGAGAAGGCTTATCAAAGCTCCTATTCCAGATCAGTTACTAGCTGATTGGTTTACCAAATCCTTGTTGCCTCCTATTCCCTGAGATGTGGCTATGGGTGGTGTTGTTACTGAAGATCAGGCTATTAGTCGATCCCAGTATCTAAACTTGGTCTATTCCCAGTATGGAACTGTTTATGACTTGATTCCTCAAGTTCCTTTCCCAAGCACTGATCCCACCAAGCCACCAGCAGAAGTACCTATTGATGGGATTGTTGGTTCAGTCCAGTCTCCATTAGCAGTGAAACCTGTGAAGCAACCCCAAACTACCATCCCTATTCTTTTGAATCCTAAGGTTTCCATTGAGGTCAACTCTATTCAAAGTACTCAAACCTCGGGTAATAATAAAAGGAAAGGTAAAAATAGAAATAAAAAACCTAGAAACCAACAAGAGACTCCAAGAGCAACCAACAGTGATAACAATAAAGGGAAAAGAAAATAAAAATATCCCTATCTGCTATGCGGTGGTGACCATTTTTCAAAGGAGTATCCTCATCAGGACAAAATCTCCCAATATCTGAAGTACAATCCCACACCCGCACTACTTACAAATCCTTTTCCCTCTCAACAACAACTGATAGACCACATGTCTAATCAGGGTAACTCTAGTTCGTCAGAAGAAATTTGTATGATGTCCTCATATACCATGAATCTGCAAACTCAAAGTTATAATTATGACAAACTCACAGATAAAAAAGAAGATCATTCTTCTTCAGGGAAAGCTCCCTCTACTAGTTCTCCTGAATCCTCATCTACTGTCCCCTTATCTATCGAGAAGCCTACTCTCGACATGATTTTGCATCCACCTAAGAGTACTCTTTAGGAGGCAGTATTTAACCCTAATGCCCGGGCGGCTCAATTTTATAATGTAGTTGAAGATCTCGCTCAGGAACCTTGTGCAATGTCTACCTTAGAAGTTTTCCAAATTTTCCCTACACAACGGAAAAACTTGTTGACAACATTAGGAGCTTTAGACCCAGATAATACTAACTTGATTCATTTCAATGTTGAGAACTATAAGCCTAGGTTACCGCATAAACTTACTTTTTAGATCATTACGAAAGTAGTTGGAAAGAAAGTTTTTTGAATGGTACTAGATGAAGGCGCTTTGACCTCGGTTTTGTCTCTGTCTTGTTGGAAGGCTCTTGGCTCTCCTTGTTGGAGAAGGGCCCCGTAACTATAGGAAAAGCTGCTATATCAGGACAAGAAAGGCAAAGGAAATAGTACTTGAAGCAGCTAAGAAGAGAGAGCTCAACCACTGCACTTAAGGCAGTGGCAAAGACAGGAGGGCTCAGCTACCCTCATAAAGGAAAAGGAGCAATGGGCCGAGGAATTAAAGACAAAGGATAGAAGCGGAGTGACCGAGGAAGCGACGCTCATACCCGCATTTAGCGCCGAAATCGTGGAAGACTATAGAAAGTTGTGGTGTGACAGGAAGCGGCAGTTTAAAGTACAGATAGGCCAACTGTCACAGTTAGGGTTTTGGGTTACTGTTGGGAAAGGCCCACAATGTTGTATCACGGTGAGACCTTCGGGCCACCTATTTAAGCATGTACTTTGTATTGTGAAAGGTTAGCTAGCTAGACATTCAGATAGACAATTTCCTAGTTGGTCAGTTAGCTATTATTTGAGTCGAGCTCTGGTTCTGTTGTTAAGTCTGTATTATCTTACTGCAACCAGTAGCTGGCTCCTTGAGCATGAATGTAAAAAATTGCAGGGATTGAGAGAGAGAGAGAGAGAGAGAGAGAGAGAGAGGAAATATTGTAAGAAGAAAGCAATATAGGAAGAGAAGAGATCTAAGAGAAGGGCTCTCGGCTGTGTGTGTGGATTTTTCCAGAAGTTCTCAAGCTGCATAATAGGTTGCAGCAGAACTGCGTTTACTCTCTCAAGATATAATATAAAAACTAGTTCCCGTGGATGTAGCTTCCCCCCCTGGAAGTGAACCACGTAAAATCCATGTGTTGTGCGATTGTTTCATGTGATTGTGTTTACTTATTTTCTATCTGTTACCTGTTACATGAGCTTTTCTTAACAGTTAATGAATGTATGTATGCTATCCTTCAGTTTACAGTAATATAGAAGGTCAAATGCAAGTTGACTATATCAAGTAGTCTGTATATGAGTTTACCAGTGCTTGATTCATGGTAGTGACAGTTACTGTGTTAAGTGATTCCTGTATATTTAGTTCAGCAAGTTGAGCACAATAGATGTTAAGCACAATAGACTGAAGAAGCTTAAGTGAAGTTGTTTAACACCATTGTGAAGGTTAACTGAGCTATTACAAGCAGAAAGAAAACCGTTGGACCTTGAGAGTTGGAGAGTCCTATTGAGTCTTACTATAGAAGCTATCACAGCACAGAAAGGCAATATCACACTGTCGGAGGAGCCGCGGTGTGGGATATCGCAGGTAAGGAGTCGATTAGAAGAGAAAGTTTGCCCATCGTCCTAGAAGCCGTGATGCGATAAGAGCCAATTCCATAGCAGAGTCAGCTGGGAAGGGAGAAAAATCATTTCACAGAGAGATCGCACCAGTTAACCAAAATCAAGAGAAACCTAGGATGCTACAGAACCTGGTTGAGGACACCTGATTCTTTAGCCACCCCATCTAGGATCACTTCGGGTGAGACTTCAAGCCGTTCTGTAGTCTATCTCCGAAAGGGCCAGTGAGCTAGGGTTTTTTTTGTTACATTATAGTAAACCTGGGTCTTCCCATTAGTAAACCAACAAATGGTTCCATTGCTGACTTTGAACAAATTAAAGAGCTAATGTTCTGTTGGCATCCTACTAAAGAATAACTTAACCACTGGGTTGAGTCTAAGGAGAGAGAATTTGCTGAAAAAGAAAACAAGAGTCCTAGACTGAGTACAAAGGACTGGTTACAAAAATATATCTTCACAGACCTGCACAAGATATTTTTTGCGACCTATGCAAAAGAGTTGTATGATTGGCTATCAAAGTTGAATGATAAGCACATATTCAAAAAGAAAAGGAAAATTGTCTAGACACTGGAGTTGATTCACACCGTGAAGAGCGTTGATAATCCCATTTCATGGGTAGTAGACTTCTGGCTTGCGAGTTTGCTGGAAGTTTTCATTACAGAGTTTGCAATTGATCAAAGAAAGAGTTTCAGTGAAACGGAGAGGTACTTATTCAAAGGATATCGTGGTAAGTACTTGAACTCTTTAAATTTGTCCCTTAAGATATTATTACCTGAAAAAGGAGTATTGGATATATTCTCAGATGAATAAATTAAGTAAGTGTAATGTCACAAAAGTTTGAGAGTGATTTCGAAGAAATTGGATGTACACGTAGTGGTAAGAAATATAAAGTAGATTTCAGATCTTCCTTCTTTGAAGATAGTTCAGAGAGTACTAAAGAATAGAGTCAAAATAATAGAGAAAGAATAGTAAGGGGTATCCCTTACCACCCTTATACCCCACAGAAATCAACTGGGACTCATAATAATTCTGCAGGAACTCAATCTAGTAGTTCACACACAGTACATACTACCTCTACACCACCTACATTTACACCGCCAAGTGGTAGTAACACAGCAAATTAGAATCCACCACGTAGAAATAGAATGGGGGATGATATAAAATTACCTACCTTTAAGGGTACAGGGGTAGAAGAGCCAGAACAACATTGGTTCCTATGTGAAGCTGTATGGACCATTAAACAGATCCAAGATGATAATACTAAAATTGTCCAGTTGGCCACTACACTTAAAGAAAGAGATTTAACATGGTATATGAAGTATACATTAGCACAGCCTAGAACGCTCGTACAGGTCAGGACCGCCAAGATTAAGGAATTTAAGAAACCCAATTCTGAGTCACAATGTATTATAGAAGTTAAAGACATCAAAAAGTTACCCACAGAGTCAGTATGGGATTTCGATCAGAAATTTAAAGCTCTTATAGACCAAGTTAGCTTTGAGTTTGTGCCAAAGCAGCATAAGGAATGGTTCATCGCAGCACTGCTTCCTCACATCAGACTTCCACTAATGCAGCAGAAAATCCATACGCAGGATGAAGCATTGGATATGGAAATGAAACTAGAGGCTTCACCTCTAGCTGAGACTAGTACAAGTATGACAAACTTACAGAATCAGTTAGCCAATCTCACTTTACAGCTACACTAGATTAAGAAAGGAAAAGAGGTTGCATAAGAATTATGGTGTACAAAGTGTAAAGAACATGGCCATACTAAAGATAATTGTCCAGTATTTGTTGAGTATCTAGCAAGTGGGGCTCCTAAACCCTTAGTATAGAATCAAGGGCCATGGTGTGAAATATGTAGAAGAAGAGGACATAGACCACATGAATGCCCTTTACTTCAAAAGTATGTACAAACTCCTAAGAACTTATACTATAACTTCTGTAATTCAGTAGGACATGATGAAAATAATTGCAGAGCTTATGATCTCATGATAGAGAGAAAACATGATTTCTACAGAGTCCAGTCAGAGACATCAGGTCCAGCAGCAGGACTATAGCATGAACCGTCTCATGATGGTCGTGGTGGAGGATTCAGAGGACAAGGCCATGGTAGAGGCTTTGGCCATGGTGGAGGCTTTGGCCATGGCCGTGGAACAATTATTTGTTACAATTGTGGAGCCATAGGACATTATGCTAGGGATTGTCAGAACCCTACTACGACATGTAAATATTGCAAGTCCTATGATCATACTATAGAAGAATGTCCTATCTTAATAGCCAATATTAGGGACCCGAAGCCAGTAGTAAACCAAAATATTCAGCTTATTGCTGCTGAGCAGAAAGAACCAGAACCAAGAGTCAATATTGCGACTTGCAGCGGTGCTTCTACTAGTAGGACATCGCAGGATGCCGAAAAGGATACAGGTCCAGAGTGGGTGCATAAAGCCACTGATAAATCAACACCACTTGACCTACAGAAGAACAAAGAAATGTTTCAGCAAGCTAAAAATTTCTTTACTGAACCTACACCATCAGGATCGCAGGTATTTCCTTGTAGGGGCGTACTGCAGCAACAACATTGCGGTGTTAGTCCTATGCAGATACCGCAGTCTACCACATCGGGAAGGTGTGAAGAAGATGAGTTGACAAGAATTGTCTAATCCTTCCTGTGGAGCTGCTTGAAACTCGTAAGAAATGAGAAAGATATTGGAGAGCTTCAGCGCATCATAGACCAGTATCAGCAGCCTTCTTCTGTGAGCAGTACATAGTGTGTTGTTCATAATATTATGGGCCATACAAGAATAGCAAGAGAAATGAGACTCACAGCGCAAATTGGAGAATTTGAAATGGATGAGGTAATCCTAGATTTAGGATCAGAGGTAAATGTTCTGACTAAGCAGACATGGGAACCCATGGGTAGCCCTAAGTTATCCAGATCACCTATCCATCTGTGACTAGCCAATTAGTAGAGGGTATCACCACTAGGTCGATTACCGCAAGTACCAGTTGATATTGATGGAGTTCGCAGCTTTGCAGACTTTGAAGTCATAGAAATCATTAGAGATAGCAGACCGTATCCATCTTTACTAGGTATTGATTGGGCAATTGATAACATGGCTGTTATCAATTTAAAGAAAAGACAAATGAACTTTGAGGATAAGCAGATTCGAGTGATCGCACTATTGGATCCTTTCCAGGTTCCTCGTTATATTGAACCTATCAGAGCAGAGGAAGAGGTGCGTAATATGGAAAGCCTCTATCAGATGACTGCTAACCAGAGTGATTATATCAACCCCACCACAAAAGGAAATATTAGTTGGTGATGCGACAACTCATGCACATCAGATTCAAATGTTGGCTTAGAAAATTGGCAGAATAGACTTTACGAAGTCTCAGCTCGCAGATGTGCGTTTATGACTAAGTCACTGCGATGGATTGGCGTAGAGGTTAAGGATATTCCATCGTTTCATGGCTTAGCAGATGTCAATGAATTTTTACAATAGTTTGAGCAGGAAATTCCTCACGGGCAGAGGATGGAAGCTATTGACCTTGCAATCAAAGCCACACCTGCAAGATGGTGGCGTGCACATAAAGAACATATCGCATCATGGGATGATTTTAAGAGACTGATGGCGATCAGATTCTCTAATGACAAGGAGCCTTTATAGCAAAAATATACAGGATAAAGTGACCCCAGGTCACATATTAATATTTGTGAACAGAGTTGGTTGGACATTCCAGAGGATGAATCGGTTCACCTATTCATTCACACTTTAGACACAGTCCCAAGGAACTAGTACACTGAGACAGAGTTGCACAAAGGAACGACTACATGTCCAGTTATGATAGACAGCTTTCTACTCACTTTCACTTGTGAATCTGAGTATCCAAGCATTGATCAGGCTCTAGATATTATAAAGACATCTACTTTCCATATATTCAGAATGATGATGGCTTTGATGAATTTGTTCGGACAAGCGCTCCAGTAGAATTTAAGGTGAATGGTATAAACCTGACCGAGGTAGCAGGAGGTGAGATCGTTGCAACAAATTTAGCATCCTATAAATGGTCTACCATTTATTCTAGAGATCAATTAAGGAAAACGTCGATACTATTTTAGAGAAAGCGGCATAATACTGTGTCGAAGCTATGGACAAAGAAGTCGCAGGACTCAAAGAAAGATTTGCAAGGACTTTGCAGGAAGCCAAGGAGAAGCTACAGCAATAGAATCCAGTTGTTAGTTGCTTGGGGATGAGCCACAAGTAAGTTTTAGGGGAATTTTGGAGTAGGGCCCCACAGCTATAGGAAAAACTGCTATATCGAGACAAGAAAGTCAAAGGAAACAGTACCTGAAGCGGCCGAGAAGAGAGAGCTCAACCACTGCACTTAAGGAAGTGATGAAGACATGAGGGCTCAGCTACCCTCATAAAGGAAAAGGAGCAATGGGACAAGGAATTGAAGACAAAGGATAGAATGGGAGCGACTGAGGAAGCAACGCCCATACCCACGTTCAGCGCCGAAATCACGGAAGACTGCAAAAAGGTGTGGTGTGATGGGAAGCGGCAGTTCAAAGTACAGATAGGTCGACTGTCACAGTTAGGGTTTTGGGTTACTGTTGGGAAAGGCCCACAATGTTGTATCATGGTGAGACCTTCGAGCCACCTATTTAAGCATGTACTTTGTATTGTGAAAGGTTAGCTAGCCATACATTCAGATAGACAATTAGCTAGTTGGTCAGTTAGTTGTTCTTTGAGTCGAGCTTTGGTTCTGTTGTTAAGTCTGTATTATCTTACTGCAACCAGTAGCTAGCTCCTTGAGCATGAATGTAACAATCCACAGGGATTAAGAGAGAGAGAGAGAGAGAGAGAGAGAGAGAGAGAGAGAGAGGAAATATTGTAAGAAGAAAGCAATATAGGAAGAGAAGAGATCTAAGAGAAGGGCCCCCGACTGTGTGCGTGGAGTTTCCCAGAAGATCTCAAGCTGCATAATAGGTTGCAGTGGAACTATGTTTACTCTCTCAAGATATAATATAAAAAATAGTTCCCGTGGACGTAGCTTCCCCCCTGGAAGTGAACCATGTAAAATCCGTGTGTTGTGCAACTTTTTCATGTGATTGTGTTTACTTATTTGCTATCTGTTACCTGTTACATGAGCTTTGCTTAACAGTTAATGAATGTATGTATGCTATCCTTTAGTTTATATTAATATAGAAGGTAAAATGCAAGTTGACTATATCAAGTAGTCTATATATGAGTTTACTAGTGCTTGATTCATGGTAGTGACAGTTACTATGTTAAGTGATTCCTGTATATTTAGTTCAGCAAGTTGAGCGCAATAGATGTTAAGCACAATAGACTGAAGAAGCTTAAGTGAAGTTGTTTAACACCCTTGTGAAGGTTAACTGAGCTATTATAAGCAGAAAGAAAGCCGTTGGACCTTGAGAGTTGGAGAGTCCTATTGAGTCTTACTATAGAAGCTATCGCAGCACAGAAAGGTGATATCGCACTGTCGGAGGAGCCGCGGTGTGGGATATCGCAGGTAAGGAGTCGAGTAGGATAGAAAGTGTCCGCATCGTCCTAGAAGACGCAATGTGATAAGAGTCAGTTCCATATCAGAGTCAGCTGATAAGGGAGAAACAACATCTCACAGAGAGATCCCACCGGTTAACCAGAATCAAGAGAAACCTAGGATGCTACAGAACCTGGTTGAGGACACCTGAGTCTTCATCCACCCCATCTAGGACCACTTCGGGTGAGACTTTAGGCCGTTCTGTGGTCTGTCGCTGAAAGGGCCAGTGAGCTAGGGGTTTTGTTGGTACATTACAGTAAATTCGAGTTTTCCCATTAGTAAACCAACACTCCCAAGATTGTAACATCACCTATGACCCTCAAGGCCTTTGACGGATGGTGTTTCCAACCCCATGGTCTCATATCAGTCCTAGCAGTCAAGATGGGGGGAAAAACCATTTCCATTCAAGTAGAAGTGGTGGATTCCCCTTTAGATTACAATCTCCTTTTATGAAGAAATTGGTTCTATGCCATGACTGCTGTCGCCTCAACAATATTATGAACAGTCTAATTTATGCGTCTAGGGAGAATTGTCACTATTGACCAGCTTGATTTTTGTATGCGGAATGTCACTACCTCCATGGCTAATAACATCCCCATGTTAGTCCAGTCCCCTCCTCGTTACCAGTCGATTCAGATAAGCATGTTGAAGGATTCATCCCTTATGGGAATTTTTTCATCCACTCCTCCTAGCATGGATACCGCGACAATCCATGTGATCGCCTCATTTGATTATGAGCCTAAGGGTAAATAAGTTTTTGAGTCCACCTCATTGAGTTCATATGAAGCACTATATGATTCCATTCAAACTTTTTTCAATGATCTCACCGACCTTCATCTAGTGGCTTCGGATCCCTACCATTTACCGTACTGGTTAGAGCCTTCTCTTCCTACTCTAGATTATCTCTCTGAGACTTTTCCTTCCAATGAGTCCATTATGGATATCATGAATACAGATGAGTCCATTTGGGAAGATCACCATCATATATCCATGTTCCTCCCCAACACCAGTTCGGTTAGCCATGGTTTTGCATCCTTGTTTCCTACAGATATTGTCAACATTCTTCAAAGTCCCATATTATTGCAAGATACAAATTTTGAAGGAAACCTTTTCAACATTACTCAGATGAATCTGATTGACATATCATCCAAGCATGATACTATTGAGCATGTTCATGTTAGGCAGAACTATTTAGTAGATGAATCTAGGCCTATAAGGCACTTTTCAAAGAATTCCATGATATTTTTTCCTGGTCCTATGAATAGATTCCAGGGATTGAACCATCCATTGTGGTCCATGATATTAAAACCCATCCCATGTCTAAACCTATGAAGCAATAACTAAGAAAATTCCATCCTCGGAAGGCCATAGCTATTAAAGATAAAATTGAGAAACTTCTGAAAGCTAGGTTTATTTATCCTCTACCCCTGACGGAATGGGTATTGAACATTGTCCCTGTCAATGAAAAGCAGAGCATCATTAGAGTCTGTATTGAATTTAGGAATTGGAATAAAGCTTGTCCTAAGGACAACTTTCTTACTCCGCACATCAATCAGATTATTGACAACTATGCTGGAAGTGTCATCTTTTCATTCATGGATAGGTTCTCTGGCTATAATCAAATTGAGATATTACGCTCCGATCAGCACAAGACAGCATTCATTTTTCCATGGGGAACCTTTGCATATAAGAAGTTACCTTTTGGCTTGAAAAATGCTGGAGCCACATTACAGCGCATGATGTCCTATGCATTTCATGATATTAAACATATTGTTGAACCGTAACTTGACGACCTCCCTACTCATTCACAGCGATGGGAGGACCACCCTGGTCATCTTAGAGAGATATTGCATAGATGTCGTCATTATAATATATGGCTCAATACACATAAATGTGTTTTTTGCGTTGATATTGGACATCTTCTAGGTTTTGTGGTGTCCAAAGATGGCATCCGGATTGATCCTTTGAAAATTGTTGCCATTTTAGATCTACCAGCCCCAACTAATCTCCTTGAACTCCAAATTTTGCACAGGAAAACTAAATTTCTCCATCGTTTCGTGCACAATTTTACAGAGAAAACACATGGTATATGCGTCTCCTCAAGAAGAATACCCCATTCTTCTGGGATGACGAGGCCCAACACACCTTACTGATCAGTAATGGGATATGACGATGATCATCACGGGATACATGTAGCTAAAACCATTGTGTTTGGAGATAAATAAGCAAATCTCCATACCAAGGGTTGGTAGTGCTAATCAGGAACATGAATTCATCCAAAAATGAATCACTGGGCTTAGATTCCATCGAAGCATAGGTAAGATCACACATAAGCTCGACAAAGACCAAGGATTTCTTTAATGTGGCTTTGGAAAATTCTAGATCAAACTCCTGAAGTATGACTATCCAGCAGGAGTACTTGCCCTCGAGCACCTGACGAGTCAGGATGTAATACATTGGGTTTTGATCTACCAATATAGTGGTAGTGCAGACCAGAATGTAGTGACAAAAATTTTGTACAGCAATGACCATGGCCAATGCTAACATTTGCACATGTGAATAACGAGTTTTAGAATCCATAAGATTATTACTGGCGTAATAAATCACGTGCTCCTATTGTGGACTGTAGGACTCCTAATCGAGTCCTACAGTCCATCATTACTAATCACGGATCCCATTTCTGTAATCAAATGATGGAGGAAATGAGTGCCAAGCTAGGTTTTCGCCATGAAAACTCTACACCATATTATCCATAAGATAATGGTCAGGTAGAGGCCATTAACAAAGTTTTGAAAACTATGCTTCATCAGATGGTTGGAGATCATAAATCCACTTGGAACCATGTTATTTTCTTCACTCTTTGGTCTTATCAAACTTAGGTGAAAACAACCACTGGTTTCACACCATTCTAGCTTGTCTATGGACTCGAAGTTGTCTTACTGATTCAATGTGAGATTCCATCTTTACAACTTTTCGCCGAACTTCTCCCAGACACTTCCGTAGAGGAAGAAATATTTTTTTACTTAAATAACCTTGACGAGACTCGGAGAGATGCTTCCTTGGCTAATGAGGCACATAATAAACACGTCCAGGCGTAGTATAATAAATCTGTCCAACCTCATATCTTTAACGAAGGTGACCTAGTCTTGACTGATGATCAGAGATATAATAAACTAGGGAAGGGTAAGTTCAAGTCCATGTGGTACGGACCTTTCATCATTTCTAAGGTTTTACAGAAAGGAGCTTACAAGCTCGTTGATTATGATGGAATCCCTTTGGGGCAACCTCACAATGGGTTTTACCTGAAAAGGTACTATGCCTACGTCTTTCCTAGATAGTATCTTGTATATATGTATATTGACTGGCGTTTAGTGTGCTTTTACTATTTTCAAGATGATTTTGAGTTTAGTGTCCACATATGTTTAGACCATGTTTTGGTCATGCAGATGGATTTCTATGGCTTCAATGATGTTGCTTGCCGCCACACCTTGAATCTCGCCTCCACTTCTTGGGTCCTTTATTCCCCAGCTGAAGATTTGGTCAGTTCAGGAATGGTTTGTATAGCTCCTGCTACTAATAACATCATTGAGTATGAAGCATTCATCGGTATTTTGACTGAAGCTGCCTCCCAGGATGTTCATAATATGGTAGTATTGATGGACTCACAACTCGTGGTTTGCCATTTAAACCGTGTTTACACCATTAGAAACCCCGTGCTTCTCCATCTCTTTCGGAGAGTACGTTTGTTGGAAAAGTCATTTGAAACCATCACTTATAGGCGTATCCCTAGAGAACATCATGTAGTTGCTGACTCATTAGCTAATTACATCCTAGATTGGCATGTTTCCCATTCATGACATTAAAATCAAGCATGGTACATTGTAAATAAACATTTAAAGACACATAAAAATCATGTAAAATACATTGACCATTTGAGACATATAAAGACCAGGTAAAATTCTATATATATATATATATATATATATACAAAAAAATTTACAAAAAATAGGTCCTGAGACCTGATATGAAGCACATAGGATTTCAGGCAAAATTATCATACAAAATCCTGAAATTGTCAACTTTCAATACATATCTCATACACTAGTGGTGCTCGTGATAGCACATCACTGCTAGAGATACTCTACGTAGCAGCCTACTGAATCAACCAAGTACTCCCACTATGGATCTCTGCTATCTCATTGGGAGGTCATCTATGGAAGCATCTGGGATATCCAAGGTCAAGCTCTCTAGGTTTTCCTCTAACTCCCAGGTGATATCATCACCCTATGGAACAAAGTGGGCTCCAACTCACCTGTCTAATGGAGAAGATCCTCCAGGTCGCACTACTCCAACATCTGCATGAGAATATACATGTCTTTTCACTCAACATAAAAAATATAAAAAATTAAAAAACATAAAAATAGTTCATCCATTTTAGGGTTTCTTTCTTCTTACCGATGTCGCCCCACTGTTCGCCAAGTGGGAGTGGTAGGTCAGGATCTCTGGTGAATTCCATACCTGTGTAAGCATAATCCTCAACAATGAGGATCTGATCTCAGAGCCATCTGAAGAATGGGTCACCAAACTTCACCCTTCCCCTACCTACTCTTGTCAAGCCATGACCTGAACCCACCTCAGCATACGGGGGTCCTGTGCTCTCAGATTCCAGAATACAACCTGAGGTCTCATCTTTGGTACCCGCTCAAAGAAGAAGCAGGCTTAAATGGAACCAAATCCAATCTGCTTTAACTCTCCCTACCGATACATAGTCAGCTGATCTTTGAATATTGGAAGCATGGCTTCCACCCAGTTGAATACCATGGGTGCCATGGATTCTATGGCATACAACATGTGTGCCCTAGAAGCTTGGTGCACACCTTTAATCCCAGCCACCCTCTACATAGTAAATAGGATGGTCCATAGAGGCCCATCGGTCACTGCTCTGATGGGGATTTTATTCCCCAATGTCCTCTTCTCTGGATCATAGTGACGATCTATAATCTCTCAAGTGGTAATATCCCCCCCATTGGAACCTGTCAGTGAGATGGGGACACCCCATATTGAGAGACAAGTCAAGAAGTAGACATCCTCTACTTCCACTATAAGAATATGGGCCCCCACCTCAAAGTACTGCTCCTCCGGACTCCACATCCATAGTATGTGCTCCAGTAACCGCTCATGTGACACCATGATTAGGGTTCGAAAGAAATTTAGGAGACCATAGTCTCATAATGTGGCTATGCAACCCACATTTCTCTCAGCAAAAGCATCATCATTGTCATGTGATATTTCTTTCCATATCACCTTGTTTTGAGCAACCAAGAATTGTCAAAAACAATCATAGCATGCATTAGAATCATCCCTAACCATTAAAAATCAAAAGAATTACTTTATATTGCTCATGCTATTAGTTTAAAATCTCCACGATCGGCACCACCTGTGCATCGTTGGAGACAGAAAGTGGCACTTCCTGTCAACTATGTTATAGGTGCGGTTCTTGGGAGGTACCGCATATCATGTAAGGGGTATACGCGATGCCCGCTTCTAAGTTTTTAGGGCTTTCCATACAATCCTAAAACCCCATAAAAACCCAAAATAAATGCTATGAAATGAAAGACTAAGGTTTTATCTATTACCTACAACCAACGGTGCTCAAAACGGATGGTGGGAACTCCCAGTGTCAGCTGCTGAAGATCTGGCTAAGAAAGCGCTCCAAATGCTCTCCACTATGGGTAAATAGTGAAATGATTTAATTTTTTACTATTTACATGACTTATATATGAATTTTTGGGTCTGACATGCTATAGTTTTGACTTAAAGTTACTTTTTATTTCAAAATTTATCTATCATAATTCGTTAATGCTAGTTATGAATGCATTTAACACTTGTTTCTGAGTCGATTGCAGGATAGGAGAACCATAACAAAAATATTTGGAAGTTTGTCTATGACTTTTTTGTACTTCCATAAAACGAAAAAGGTCAATGAGTGTTTGTTATGACACTTTGCTCATGCTCGTTAAACTCAGTATCAAAGCTTCGATCCCATTTTCAAATCTTTCTAGGCTCGTAAAATTGACATTGTGTAAAGAAACCTCATGGAATTCTCTTTAAACTCTTTTCAGGCTCCCTAAATACAAAAAGATCGTCGAGCGATCTTGTCTTCTTCATGCTCGTTAAAGCATTTGAAGATTCGTTCGTCCAATGGTAGGTTATCTCTTATTTGGTTCAGATAGGAATATTTACGAAAAAGGAACACTCTAGCCAATCATGACTGGAAGAGTTCTCTATGGTATGATTTTACACTTTTTCAGGCCTTGGATACTAAATCATACAAAAAATGACCCTTTTGGAGTCTTCTTTCCTATTCGTTCAGACTCTCTAAACATGAACAATACTGAGTTTTCTTTCATTAGACTCATTAAATTAAACATTGAGAGACCCATTTTGGGAACGAACCCCTCCTCTCTCAGGTTCGTAAAACATATGAGTCTGGACTTGTCTTCCAACAGGATATATCGAGTGTTTGTTACCCTCTATGAACTCATAAAACCGAAAAGAGGCACTTGTTGGTCATGCGGGGCAGACCCGGGTCTACTTTAATGTACCAACAATACCCCTAGCTCATTGGCCCTTTCAGTAACAGACCGTAGAACAGCCTGAAGTCTCACCTGAAGTGATCTTAGATGGGGTGGCTGAAGACTCAGGTGTCTTCAACCGGGTTCTGTAGCATCCTAGGGTGTCGCGACTCTTCTTAGCCAGCGATATCTCTCTGCGAGGGTGATCTCTCCTTCTAGCTGGCACTAATAAGGAGTGGAATCTTATCACATCGTAGCCTCTAGAACAATGTGCAACTTTCTCTTCTACTCAACCCTTCACCTACGATATCCTACACCACAGCTCCTTCGACAGTGCGATATCGCCTTTCTATGCTGTGATATCTTCTTTAGTAAGACTCAATGTGACCCTCAAGGTCCAAAGGTCTTCTCTCTAGGTACAATAACTTAGTTATCCTTCGACAGGGTGTCAAACATCCTTACTTGAGCTTCTACAGTTCAACACACTTAACATCAACTATACTCAATCTTGCTGGACTAAATATGCAGGAATCACTTAACACTGTAACTGTTACTGTCGTGAATCAAGCACTGATAAAATCATACATAGAATACTTGATATATTCAACTCATGATTAACCTTCCATGTTACTATAAACTAAAGGATAACATACATTCATTCATTAACTGATAGCAAAGTTCACGTAACAAATAACAGATAGTAACTAAGTAAAGCACAATCACATGAAACAGTTGCACAACACACTGATTTTATGTGGTTCACTCCCAAGAAGGAAGCTACGTCCACAGGAATTGTTTTTTCTATTATATCTTGAGAGAGTAAACACAGTTCCACTGCAACCTATTGTGCAGCTCGAGATCTTCTGGGAAACTCCGTGCACACAGCCGGGAGCCCTTCTCTCCTAGATCTCTTCTCCTTCTATATTGTCTTCTCCTTACAATATACTCCTTCTCTCTCTCTCTCTCAATCCTTGTGGATTATTACATTCATGCTCAAGGAGCCAGCTACTGGTTACAGTAAGATAACTACAGACTAAATAATAGAACCATAGCTCGACTCAAAGAACAACTAACTGACTAACTAGCTAACTGTCTATCTGAATGTTGGGCTAGCTCACTATCTATCTCAATGTTTTGCTAGCTACTGAGTGGCTATGAGCTAACAGACGAACTGACTAGCTAACCTTTCATAATACAAAATACATGCTTATATAGGCATCCCGAAGGTCTCGCCCTGTTACCACACTGTGGACCTTTCCCAACAGTAACCAAAAAACCCTAACTATGACAGTCGGCCTATCTGTACTTGAACTATCGCTTTCCGTCACACCATAGCTTTTTGCAGTATTCCACGCTTCCCGGCACTGATTGTGGGTATGTGTGCTGCTTCCTCAGTTGCTCTGCCTCTGTCCTTTGTCTTCAATACCTCGCCCCATTGCTCCTTTTCCTTTATGAGGGTAGCTGATCCCTCCTATCTTCGCCGCTGCCTTAAGTGCAGTGGTTGAGCTCTCTCTTCTCGATCGCTCGGGTACTGTTTCCTTTGACTTTCTTCTTTTGATAGGGCAACTTTTCCTGTAGCTGCAGGGACCTGCTCCAACAGTCCCCTAACACTTACTTGTGGCTCTTCCCTAAGCCACTAACAGTTGGTTTCTCATGATGTAACATCTCCTTGGCTTCCTGCGAAGTCCTTGTAAGTCTCTCCCGAAGTCTTGTGACTTCTTTATCCATAGCTTCAACACACTCTTGTGCTGTTTTCTCTAAAATAGTGTCAACACTTTCCTTAAGTGAAGCTCCAAAAATGAATGGAAGACCCTTTATAAGCTGCTAAATTTGTTTCAACAACCTTGTCTCCTACTACCTCAGTCAAGTTTGTACCATTCACCTCAAGTTCAACTGGAGCACTTGTCCGAACAGACTCATCCAAGCCATCATCATTCTAAATATAGGGAAAGTGGTAAAACTTCCATGAGGAGAAATGTCCTTTTCCAACTTTAATGTAACTACCTTCTTGGACATTTTCTGTATCTCTCTCATTTTTAACATCTCTACTTCATTCCTTTCCCATTTCCTTTTGTTTTTCTGAGTCTCAGATGCCTGTTTCTTGGTCCTTTTTTCTTTCCATGAGATCTTCTGGGAAACTCCACGCACATAGCTAGGAGCCCTTCTCTTAGATCTCTTTTTTCTCACTTTTCTTCTTCTCTGTTCTGGGTTGGACTCTTCTACTATTTGAGCTTGACTTTTCTTCCTTGGCAGCTATCTGACCTATGATGTACCTAATTTCACAACCTTGGGCGGCATCGTCATAGCAGACACAAGGCCACCACGCTGGAATCAGCTCACAAAGTCTTCTAAAGGTTCCTTCTTGGACATAAACCAAGAAGTGCAATACTCTGGACTGGCAATGGCTGCGAAATTGGGGAAAAATAGCACTTTGTAGCTGGAGTATCTCTTCACAGGGAAAACTCTTCAAATTGCTCTATAGCTCTCAGAAATCACAAAAGTAACCCTTCTGTATGAATGATCTCTGTATTTATAACGAAGGTGATAATATTTGAAGCAATGGTCATTTGGCTAGACCCGTCGATGATATTAATTGCATGGACAAGACAACACCCATCATTTTGATCCTCATTAATTGCTGGAAATATGATCAAATTTCCCTTGAAATTTGCATGCAGGCACCGATCTCATCGAAGATTTACCAAATCTAGACAAATCATTATACTATTTCCAAATCTAGGGCAATGTATACCTATCGTATCTGGATTAACTGCTTGTTAGAAGGCAAAGTGACTAGCCCTCTGTCCATTTTCAAAATCATCTGCGTGGCATAGGGAACATCGCATCACTGCGATTCCACACCGCATCGTCTCGAACCAAAGTGTCGGCATGAACTCCGCAACGTTCAAAAACTCTTCAAGAATCCTATGACTTGCGCAACATACACTTTTCTGATGCAATTCCTCATACTTAGAATTTTTTTTTTTTTTGGTGTAGACTAATTACTGGTGCGATGTCTCCTTTCAACTACACTAGACATATGCACTGTTCAATCTCTTAAGATCATCCCACGATGCAATATTTTCCTTATGTGCATGCCACCATCTTGCAGGTGTGGCTTTTACTACAAGGTCAATAACTGCCATCCTCTGCTCATGAGGAATTTCCTGCTCAAACTGTTGTAAAAAGTCATTAACATCTGCTAAGCCATGAAATGATGGAATATCAATAACCTCTATGCCAATCCATTGTAGTGACTTAGTCATAAATGCACATCTGCGAGATGAGACTTCGTAAAGTGTTTTCTGCCAATTTTCTAAACCAACCTTCGAATCTGATGCGCATGAGTTGTTGCATCACCAACTGATAGTTTCTTCTATGGTTGAATTAATGTAATCACTCTGATTAGTAGTCATATGATAGAGGCTTTCCATGTTGCGCACCTCCTCCTCTGCTCTGATAGGTTCAATGTACCTAGGACCCCGGAAAGGATCCAATGGTACGATGACCTGAATCTAATTATCCTCAAAGTTCATTTGTCTTTTCTTCAGATCGATAACAGCCATGTTATCGATTGCCCAATCAATACCTAATAAATTTGGGTACGGTCTTCTATCGCCAATCATTTCTATGACTTCAAAGTCTGCAAAGTTGCGAACTCCATCAATGTCAACTGGTACTTGTGATAATCGACCCAGTGGCAATACCCTCTACCGATTGGCTAAATGCAGATGGATAGGTGATCTTGCTAACTTAGGGCTACCCATCTGTTCCCATGTCTGCTTAGTTAAAACATTTACCTCTGATCCTAAATCTAGGATTACCTCATCCATTTCAAATTCTCCAATTTGCGATGTGAGTCTCATCTCTCTTCCTGTTCTTGTATGGCCCATAATATTATGAATAGCCTGCTATGCACTGCTCACAGAAGAAGATGGCTGACACTGATCTATGATGCGCTAAAACTCTCCGATGGCTTTCTCATTTTGTACAAGTTTCAAGCAGCTCCACAGGAAGGATTGTACACTTCCTGTCGACTCATCCTCTTCGCACCTTCTAGATGTGGTAGCCTGCGATATCTGCACAGGACTAACGCCACAAGGTGTTTGCTGCGGTAGGCCCCTACAAGGAAATACCTGTGATCCTGATGATATAGGGTTAGTAAAGAAAGTTTTTGCTTGCTGAAACATTTCTTTGTTCTCCTGCAAGTCAAATGGTGTTGATTTATTAGTGGCTTTGCACACCCACTTCGGACCTATATGCTTTTCGGTATCCTGTGATGTCCTACTAGTAGAAGCACCGCTGCGAGTCACAATATTGACTCTTGGTTTTGGTTCTTTCTGCTCAGTAGCAATAAGCTGAATGTTCTAGTTTATTGCTGGCTTAGGATCCCTAATCTTCACTATCAAGATCAGACACTCTTCTATAGTGTGATCATAGGACTTGCAATAGTTACATGTTGTAGTAGGGTTCTGACAATCCCTAGCATAATGTCCTACAACTCCACAATTTTAACAAGTAATCGGTCCATGGCCGCGGCCGAAGCCTTCACCATGGCCAAAGCCTCCTCCACGGCCTCGTCCTCTGAATCCTCCACCATGGCCAACATGAGCCAGTTCGTGCTGTGGTCCTGCTGTTGGACATGGTGTCTCTGACTGGACTCTGTACAAGTCATGCTTTCTCTCTATCATGAGATCATAATCTCTACAGTTATGTTCATCATGACCTACTGACTTACAGAAGTTGTAGTATAAGTTCTTGGGAGTTTTTACATACTTCTGAAGTAATCGGCATTCCTGTGGTCTATGTCCTCTTGTTCTGCAGAGTTCACACCATGGCCCTTGGTTCTGTATTAAGGGGTTTGGAGCCCCACTTGCTAAATATTCAAAAAATACTGGACAGTTATCTTTAGTATGGCCTCGTCCTTTACACTTGGTACACCATAGTTCTTATGCAACCTCTTTCCATTTCTTAATCTCATGTAGCTGTAATGTGAGATTGGCTAACTGATTCTGTAGGTTTGTCATACTTGTACTAGTCTCAGCTAGAGGTGAAGCCTCTAGTTTCATTGCCATCTCCAACGCTTCATCCTACGTATGGAGTCTCTATTGCATAAGGGGAAGTATGATATGTGGGAGCAGTGCTGCGATGAACCATTCCTTATGCTGCTCCGGCGCAAACTCAAAGCTAACCTGGTCTATAAGAGCTTTGAATTTCTGAACAAAGTCCCATACCGACTCTATAGGTAACTGTTTAATGTCTTTAAGCTCTGTGATACACTGTGACTCAGACTTAGGTTTCTTAAATTCTTTGATCATGGTGGTCTTGACTTGTATGAGTGTTATGGGTTGTGCTGATGTATACTTCATATACCATGTTAAGGAGCTTTCTCTAAGTGTAGTGGCCAACTAGACAAGTTTAGTATTATCATCCTGGATCTGTTTAATGGTCCATACAGCTTCACATAGGAACCAATGTTGTTCCGGGTCTTCTGCTCCTGTACCCTTAAAGGTAGGTAACTTCATGTCGTCCCCCATTCTGTCTCTACGTGGTGGATGTTGAGTTGTTGTATTACTACCACTCGGTGGTGTAGATATAGGTGGTGCAAAGGTAGTATGTACTGTATGTGAACTACTAGATGGAGTTCCTACGGGATTGTTCTGAGTCCTGGTTTCCTTCTGTGGGGTATAAGGGTGGTAAGGGATACCCCCTGCTGGTCTTTCTGTATTTCTTTGGCTCTGTTCTCTAGTATGGTCTGAACTATCTTCCAAGAAGGAAGATATGAAATCTACTTTATATTTCTTACCACTACGTGTACATCCAATTTCATCAAAATCACTCTCAAACTCTTGTGACATTACACTTACTAAACTTATTCATCTGAGAATATATCCATTACTCTTTTTTCATGTAATAATATCTTAATAGACAAATTTAAAGAGTTCAAGTACTTACCGCGATATCCTTTGAAGAAGTACCTCTTGGCTTCGCTGAAACTTTTTCTTTGATCAACTGCAAACTCGGTAATGAATCCTTCCAGCAAACTCGCAAGACAGAAGTCTACTTCCCGTGAAATGGGATTATCTATACTCTTCACAGTCTGAATCAGCTCTGGTGTCTAGACAATGTTTCTTTTTTTCTTGAATATATTCTTATCAGTCAACTTTGAAAACTAGTCGTACAACTCGTTTGCATAGGTCACAAAAAATATCTGATGCAGGTCTGTGAAGATATGTATTTGTAACCAGTCCTCTGTACTCAGTCTAGGACTCTTGTTTTCTTTTTCAGCAAATTATTTCTCCTTAGACCCAACCCACTGGTTGAGTTCTTCTTTAGTAGGATGCCAACAGAACATTATCTCTTCAGTTTGCTCAAAACTGGTAATGTAACTATTTGTTGGTCATGTGGGGCAGACCCGGGTTTGCTTTAATGTACCAACAATACCCCTAGCTCACTGGCCCTTTCGGCAAAAGACCGCAAAATAGCCTGAAGTCTCACCCGAAGTGATATTAGATGGGGTGGCTGAAGACTCAGGTGTCTTCAACCAGGTTCTATAGCATCCTGGGGTCTCGCGACTCTTCTTAGCCAGTGGGATCTCTCTGCGAGGGCGATCTCTCCTTCTAGTTGGTGCTGATAGGGAGTGGACTCTTATCGCATCGCAGCCTCTAGAACGATGTGCAACTTTCTCTTCTACTTAACCCTTCACCTGCAATATCCTACACCGCAGCTCCTCTAACAGTGCGATATCGCCTTTCTATGCTGTGATATCTTCTTCAGTAAGACTCAATGTGACCCTCAAGGTCCAAAGGTCTTCTCTCTGGGTACAATAACTCAGTTATCCTTCGACAGGGTGTCAAACATCCTTACTTGAGCTTCTATAGTTCAACACACTTAACATCAACTATACTCAATCTTGTTGGACTATATATGCAGGAATCACTTAACACTGTAACTATTACTGTCGTGAATCAAGCACTGATAAAATCATACACATAATACTTGATATATCCAACTCATGACTGACCTTCCATGTTACTGTAAACTAAAGTATAACATACATTCATTCATTAACTGATAGCAAAGTTCATGTAACGAATAACAGATAGTAACTAAGTAAAGCACAATCACATCAAACAGTCGCACAACACACTGATTTTACGTGGTTCACTCCTAGGAAGGAAGCTACGCCCACATGAACTGGTTTTTCTATTATATCTTGAGAGAGTAAATGCAATTCCACTGCAACCTATTGTGTAGCTTGAGATATTCTGGGAAACTCCTTGCACACAGCCGGGAGCCCTTCTCTCCTAGATCTCTTCTCCTTCTATATTGTCTTCTCCTTACAATATACTCTTCCTCTCTCTCTCTCTCAATCCCTGTGGATTGTTACATTCATGCTCAAGGAGCCAGCTACTCATTACAGTAAGATAACTATAGACTAAATAACAGAACCAGAGCTCAACTCAAAGAACAACTAACCGATTAACTAGCTAATTTTCTATCTGAATGTTGGGCTAGCTCACTGTCTATCTCAATGTTTTGCCAGCTACTGAGTGGCTATGAGGTAACAGACCAACTAACTAGCTAACCTTTCATAATACAAAATACATGCTTATATAGGTGGCCCGAAGGTCTCACCCTGTTACAACACTGTGGGACTTTGCCAACAGTAACCCAAAAACCCTAACTGTGACAGTCGACCTATCTGTACTTGAACTGTCGCTTTCCATCACACCACAGCTTTCTGCAGTCTTCAACACTTCCCAGTGCTGATTGTGGGTAAGGGAACCGCTTCCTCGGTTGCTCCCCCTCTGTCCTTTGTCTTCAATACCTCGGCCCGTTGCTCCTTTTCCTTTATGAGGGTAGCTAAGCCCTCCTGTCTTTGCTGCTGCCTTAAGTGCAGTGGTTGAGCTCTCTCTTCTCAGCCGCTCAGGTACTATTTCCTTTGACTTTCTTCTTCCAATATAGTAACTTTTCCTGTAGTTGTGGGGCCCTGCTCCAACAACACTCATCGATCATGATGGGGGAAATGCGAAGGGAATAATTTTAAAAATAAATGGCAGTTATTTGTCATTACCTTTGAACATGGCACTTGTCTGCACATCATGTCAGTCAATTGGGTATTCAACTAATCTCTGTGATGATCCACTTTCATGAGTCATGTCACTCCTTTGATTCTTTCAAAAGATTGCATTGTCCACTGTCATATTGTGTGTTTTTCCTATCCAGTCATGCTACCAAGTCATTTTTTCATGTTGCTCGATCTTCAAAGGGGATTTGAAGAAGTTTTTACCTCTGCAGTTTACACAATCTTTGAGTCAGTCTTATGGTTACTATATTCACATCATTCCAAAACTATGTTTCAAGTTTCGTGTCATTGATGTGGGACTCATCATGGCCCTCCTTCGATGAGACTTTTCTCGTTGACATCAGATCATTATCTGGGAAATAGTCTTAGAAAAAATATTTAGTACCTTGAGATCTGTATGCCTTAATCACAGATTCTCTCTCTCTCAACATAGGTTCACATCATTGACCTTTAATCGATAGAATCGATTGAGTGTTCGACATCAAGAAATCTATTCACACTCAGTATATTGTACTAGGGTACCTTGGGAATCATTGAAATTAATGGTGATCTCCCTCGCACTTGTTAATGGTTCACATCATTGTCCGGTAATCAAGTGGTTTCTACCATGTTCGACTTTAGATCATTGTAATCACATGGATAGAATCGTACTTCATGGAAGACGAGATGAAGACCTTGGGTATTTGTTTAAAGCGCTCATTCCTTTTCCCCAGGTTGTGATGGATTTTTGTATATCTAGCATGGATCCACATTTGTATGGTCGTGGATATGCTCAAATTTGTGTCTATATGACATAGATCTACATTGTATGTCTGGTATCGATGTCCAAGCTTGAGTCCTCTATCACATGGATCTATGCTATATTCTAGTAGCCATGCTTATTTATTCCTCTCATGGATTTTCCTTGTATTGGTCTACAGCCATGAGTCGGTTTCTTGTGTCTATGAGTCAAAATACTAATGTACTACAAATGCCTACTTGACAACATGCTCTGATCGAGCTGACATTTTCACCTCGTAGCGATGACTTGTTCTCTCAAAGCTCTCATTTATCATATCCCTCTAAGACTCATGTTTTCAGGGGCATCATGTTATACCAAAATCCTATCACCATCATGTGATAAGACTCTTAACATACCTATTTTCCCTTAATCCCATCACTTGGAGTGGAAAATCATACCATTTTGTCAATATTTCACAAAAATGCTCAGCACTGTGCTTTCCCCTTTATCCATGAGCGGTACCTTGCTTGCACTGCCTATCCCTTTTTATCCACAAGTGGTGCCAATGCTAATGGCCCTTAGTACATAATCTTTTCTTACCTAAACCTCTCTCTCATTGAAGGAGAAGAGCGGTACCCTAGGTAAAATGGGAAAAAGAGAAGATTCTCGAGGCTTCTAGATCATGAGCCTCGTGTCCTCCCTTATCCCTATCATTGTGGGTCAGTTGAGCTCGAGATCCCTCATCCTAGGATCTTAGAGGCCACCTCATCCACAAATCTCTCAACCATCCCTATCCATTGAGCCTTATAAATATAGGCTCATGTCCATGGTTGAAGGGAATAACTCTTAAGGTATTGTTATGTTGTTGGATTGATCACTTGGCCCAAGACATTTGAGAGAATATAGAGCAAGTTGGAGCTTATGGGGATGAAAGTGTTTGGTTTCATGGAGATGCATGTCGACACTAAGGCTTAATTGGTTGTAAAATTCTCCATTTCATCTTAATGCAAAGCTTATTTCTGTCCCACTTTACTGTTGTTGTTATTTAACATGTAAATGTTGTTGGATTATTTAGTCACTGACATGGATTAGTAGGTTATATTATGGAAGCTTTGATGTGTTTGTGTGTTTAATCTGATTGTGGGTACATAGGTTTACTATCGAAGCATTACATTCTAGGTATCTACGGCGTCCAGGGAGGGTATTCATCCTTTGTCGTTCATTTTTTTTGGATCTGAACCATTCAAACTAGAGGGACACCTTGCAGTCCACCAAAGGTGAAATATTCCTGATAATAGGAAGAGAGGGTTCTAACTAGTAGGGAAGGTGGTAAGGGTCCCAAGCCATCGGATGAAGTTCATTAGTGTGGTCATCAGAAATGGTTTGAATAATGTTGTACATTTCTTCATGCAGACTCAACGAGGTGGACTCAACATTTTTTTTTCCCTTTGGATTGTAATCAAATGACAAAATCATATTTACTATAGGTGTGTCTATGTTAGGAGAAGTGGACAGAAAAATCCCCATAAGGGATGAATCCTTCAACATTCCTACCCCAATCGACTGGTAAGGAGGAGGATATTGTCCTAACATAGGGATGTTATTAGCCATAGAGGTAGTAACATCTGGTGTATATAAATTAAGCTATTCAATGGTGACAATTCTCCCTAGATGTGGAAATTCGATAGTTCGAAATATCGTTGAAGCGACAACAGTCATGGCGTAAAACCAATTTCTTCCTAGAAGGAGGTTGTAATCTAATGAGGCGTCTACTACTTCCACTTGAATAGAAACAATTTTTTCCCCAAGCTTGAATGAAAAGGTTTCTATGAGACCATGGGGCTGGAAACCTTGTCCATCAAAGGCTTTGAGAGTCATAGGTGATGTTACAAGATCGGGAGAGCCAATAGCTTTCCAACAAGACAGGGACAAAACCAAAGTTGAAGCTCCTTCATCTAAGACAGTTCTAAAGACATTCTTTCCGACTACCTTCGTTATGATTTGGAAAGTGAGTTTGTGAGGTAGTCTAGACTTATATTTCTTGACATTGAAATGAATAAAATTAGTATTTTTTGGGTCTAAAGCTCTTAACACAGTTAACAAGTTTTTGCATTATGTAGGACAACTTTGGATTACTTCCAAGGTAGACATTGCACATGGTTCCTGAGTGAGATCTTCAACTACATTATAAAATTGAGCATCTTGGGAATTAGGGTTAAAAAAAACCTTCCTAAGAGTACTCTTGGGTGGACACAAAACCATGTTGAGATTAGGATTCTTGATGTTTCTGGGAACAATAGACGAGGACTCGGGAGCTTTTCCTGAAGAAGAATTGTCTTCTTTCTTATCTCTAGGTTTGTCATAACTCTGACTTCGAGTTTGAAAACTAATAGTATATGAGGACATCATGATATAGATTTATGCATGAACAAAATGAAAGAACATACACATAATCATAATCATAGACATTTTTCAAAGATAACAGAGATACAGTAAACACATATTCTATTAAATGGCGGAAATAGAACAGACTGTAATACAATTCCTAGAATGGTGGTAGCTATCTCTAAGAAGAGATATGGCTGCTATGCTCATCCATGCCAAGATTAATATAAAATGAGGCCAAAGGGGCCTATTTATGATAATAATTAGGGTGAGAACCCAAAACGTCCAAAACATAATACTAGAAGATGAACCATCATAAATTTTGCGGCCCCAAGGTGGTAAGTTGAACAGTCAACTTCCCGGGGTCATAACTTTTGTAGATGATCTCTAATTTGGGAGTTCAATAGCTCGTTGGAAAGGTCTATCTAATATTTACAACTTTTGGTGAACCAAATTCATATTGATGGAAACCATTTGGCCTCAAATCGCCAAAAAATGTTGTTTAGGGCCTCAAAACGGCCTCAGAAGTTTGGGACCTGAAAAACTATAGAAAAATAACTAGGAAACTACCACAATGGGAAATTATTTTGAGCCATTGGAATAGGTGGGTTTCCACCAATATCCATATGGATCAATACTCCCTCCTTAAAAAGCAATGGTCTCCATTGCGTCAAATCCTGTATCATATCTCGAACTATGTGTTGAGTTGATCTCCTGGTGCGACATTTGCTGAAGTGAAGAGGCTTCCTTTATTTGACATCCCTTTAGGGCTGTAATTGTTGTATAGATTATTTGTTTCTAGATGAGCACCTTGAATGTGTGTCCTTGCATTGTAGAGGTGCTCATATTGATGAGGAAAAAATGGCTCTGTCTTCTTCTTGTATTTGATGAGTAGAGACACCATGTGCAGAGGGTGTGGAGGTCTCTATGATCTTATGTTCTCCTTCAGACGCAATTGTTAAGAGGAATAATTTTCTTATGTGGGAGATTATCTTCCTACCTTGCAATACTTTGTTAGGTGCAACAGTCTCTGGTATTCGATAGAGTCCCAAAGTAACAATGACGCTACGAGGCCGTGACTCATATACAGCATGATGCTTCGACATATATGGTTGTCCTAAAAGAACATCACAGACTTCAAGTGGGGCCACATCACACAGTACCTCATCTTTGAAAGGATTGATGCCATATGGTAGGAGGCATTGTTGAGTAATGCGGATACCTCGTCCTTGGCTTAGCCAACCAATGCTGTAAGGTTGTCGATGTGGTGTTGTTGGAAGCTCCAATCTCTTGATGAATTCTACTGAGATCAGGTTCTTTTGGTTGTCATTGTCAACAACAAAATGTAGAGGCATTCCCTCCACCCACATATATGAGTGGAAGAGGCACTCCTCTGCCTCTGACTCTTCAAGATCCTCCAGTTGAATCTGTGTGTTAGCAATAGTGGCAGTTGTGTTTGCATCAATGATCTGCCTCCCATTGTATTCAGTTGTGGCATTGGGCTCGGAATTAGAATCCAGATATGATTATGAAGATTTGATCTCGGGCACTAATGACTGCTTTGAGAGACATTCATCAGTGTTGTGCCAAGGGCTTTTATGAAATTTGCACCACTTACTAGTGTCATTCTTTGTCTTTCCATCCCCATCATTTGCTTGTGGAGAGGATTGGTTGTCCTTTCCTTGTCCTGTGTTTTGCGGGCCAGGGTTTCCCTTGCCTTGCTTCTGTGGTGGGTCTGCAGGTCTAGAGTCTCACTTGTTCTTTTGTCAAAATTTCTCCTCGATTTTGATAGCATACCAATAGGTGGATCCAAGTGAAGAGATGTCGAGGAAGTCCATCTTAGTTGGGATGTACTGATGTAGACCACTGCGATATTTTAGAATCAGGTGTGGCTCTGAGTCCTTGATACTCAACTTTGTACACAGGATATGAAAGTTATTGGTGTACTTTGACACCGTCTGGTCCCTTTCTTGATGTAGAATGGTCCATTTTGTGTACTGGTCATCATAGTTTCCCATAGGGTAATACTGTTCCATGATGACATCTATGAAAGATGCCCAAGTGGGATTTATTTCAAACATTCCAGACTTGTTTTATGAGTTTTTCTCACAATAAGTACCCCACCAATTTTGGACATGGGGGACTGCCTTAAGGAGTGAAAAGGTGATCTTTTCTTTGTTGGAAAAATTGTGGATAGAGAAATACCCTTCTACAACATTCAACCAATTATCTAGGGCATCTGCATCGATTTTTCCTTCAAATAAAGGAATATCAAAGTTAAATTGTACCTTGAAGGGAGTTGCATCCCCGAACCGGCTGCTCGTTGAAGATGCACTTTCCACTGCCGGCATTCGTAGTAGGATTTGGGTGAAACTATCCATCATCTCGTTCCTCTGTCACTCGAGGGCTTCCTTGAACAATGAATTGATAGGATCTCTTTCTCCATCGTCTCTATTTTCTTCCGCCATGGGATGTCATTTGGGACGGCAAGAATGATCAAGTGAAACTAGCTCGAGACCAAACTCTCTATACTCGGACCTCATCGAGGACATGCGCCGAGAAAGAATCAAAGAGAAGATTGCTCTGATACAACTGATCTGGAATTATGCATGAGCGAAATGAAATAAAATACACATAATCATAATCATAGATATTTTGTAAAGATAACAAAGATATAGTAAACACATTCTATTAAATGGCAGAAATAGGACAGACTATAATACAATTGCTAGAATGGTGGTAGCTATCTCTGAGAAGAGATGTGGCTTCTATGCTCATCTGTGCCAAGATGAATACAAAATGAGGCCAAAGGGGAATATTTATGATAATAATGAGGGTGAGAACCCCAAAATTCCAAAACATAACACTAGAAGATGAACCGTCATAAAGTTTGCGGCCCCAAGGTGGTAAGTTGAACAGTCAACTTCCTAGGGTCATAACGTTTGCATACGATCTCCGATTTGGGTGTTCGATAGCTCGTTGGAAAGGTCTATATAAGATTTACAAATTTTGGTTGGCTAAGTGCATGTTGATGGTAACCATTTGGCTCTGAATCACCAAAAAATGTCATTTAGGGCATCAAAACGGCCCCAAAAGTTTGGGACCTGAAAAATTGTAGAAAAATAACTAGGAAACTGCCACAATGGACAATTGTTTTGAGTCAGTGGAATAGGTGGGTGGCCATTGATATCCATATAGATCACATCATGTGAATTTCCTCTGAAGAACTAGAGTTTCCTTGATTAGACATGTGGTCTATCATTTGTTATTGAGAGGGAAAAGGATCCGTGAGAATTGTGGGTGCAAGATTAGTTTTCAAAAATTGGGTGATTTTGTCCCGACGAGGACACTCTTTTGTGAAATGGTCACCTCCGCATAGAAGACATGGATATTTTTATTTTATTTTCCCTTTATCATTGTCGTTGGTGTTTGGTTTGGGATTCTCCTGTTGGTTTCCAGGTTTTTTGTTTGTAGTTTTACCTTTCTTTTTATTGTTGTTGGGCGTTTGAATACTCTGAATGGAATTGACCTCAGCAGAAACATTGGGAGATGAAGCAGTAGGGGTTGAAGTATGGGGTTCCTTGGTAGGTTTTTCTACTAATAGGGAATATATTAAGCCAACAATCCCATCAACAGGGGTTTTTGCTGGTGCCTTTGCAGGATCGGTGCTTGGGTGAGGAGCTTGAGGGATCAAGTCATACAAAGTTCCAGACTGGGAATAGACCAAGTCCAGATATTGGGCTCTACTAATGGCTTGAAAGATGAAAGTGTGTAAGAAACATAGTTTCCAATGAGCCAAAATCCACAAACGAATGTTTCCAAAGTTCAATGTACCATTTTGTGGCTGTACCGGTCAAAGTTCGTTGAAAGAGTCTTAAACAAACTAAATCATCCATAAGGGAGTTTGAATAACATTGCAAATGGAATGTCATGACATGGTTTTTTGGATCATCTCCCTGCTTCCCATCAAATTTTGTAATGTTTGATGGTAACTTTACTGGAATGGGAGGCCATGAGGGGTTATGTCGAATGGGATCATTAATCAACTTGGACAAATCAGGCAAGTCCAAAGTTGCTAGGAATGATAACTAATAATTAGGTTGCACATGTTGGAAATATTGATATGGCATATAAGTACCAATAGGACCGTAAGTAGACTGATACACAGGTTGTTGTGATGAGGAACCATCGGAAGATTCACCCAAATGGGGTTGAGTTCTGGGATCATAACTGTTAGGACTACCAGCGCCTCTGAGAGGAGGACCACCAGAACCTCCAGGACCCCTGGGAGGTAGACCTTTGAAGCCTCTAGAACTACTAGGAGGAGGGACACCAGACCCTTCGGGACCATTAGGAAGGAATCCAT
This sequence comes from Pseudotsuga menziesii, assembly GCA_001517045.1. Classification (NCBI taxonomy): domain Eukaryota; kingdom Viridiplantae; phylum Streptophyta; class Pinopsida; order Pinales; family Pinaceae; genus Pseudotsuga; species Pseudotsuga menziesii. The sequence continues at coordinate 98,777 of LPNX010550278.1, forward strand.
TAGGCCCCCTAGGACCACTAGGACCATTAGAACCATAAGGAGGAAAGCCACCAGGCCCTCCAGTACCATTAGGCCCCTTAGGGAGAGGACCTCCATAAGGTGGTCCTCCCGCACCCCCCGTAGTATGTATAGGCATCCCGCCCATAGCTAGCATATAAGACCAGTTAATTTTCCCTCATGGTGTGAATGTATTACTAGGATATGGAATTCTTGTAGGGTTGGGTTGATAATTAATGTTTCCTACAGGTACTTGATTCATTGTGTAAGTATAACCCTAAGAGGTTTGATTTGTTACAGGTTGTGCCCCGAAGGGCTGACATGAGCTGGATGGGGGGTTAACCACATTTGTGTGGGTAGGAGGGATGTAAATTGTAGTTTTCTCTATACTAGAGGTCTGTCCATGATTAGGTATAATTTCAGTGAAAGATAACATAGGTCGTGTTGGGGGTTTCCCCCCGGCACTAGAAGGTATTGATGAAATAGGAATTGAATGTTGAGCCCCAGGTGCAGAATACCTAGGAGGATTGGGAATAGACATAATATGGGAGGTGGTAGAGTTGGTAGTTTGACCTGTATTATGTGGAGTCACAGTGTGATCAAGAATTGGTTCAATGGGTCTCATAGAATTGGCAAGTGAACGATATACCACAGGAACAACTACGAAATGAGGTGGTGGTGTGCCCAATATGTTGTATATTTTCTTCTCAATTTTTTATGCATGAAGAATAGCTTCCTGGTATTGTCCACATTATTCTTCATGTGGTGACACTTCTTCAGGAAAGTTTAAATGGGTGCCAAATGAGGCAATGGCTTGTCCTATAGAGGTATCCCAAAATGGAGCATTGGGACCATAATATGGATGGGTAGTATCATCAACGTGACCTTATATGGGAGAATGGAATGAAGTATTACCCTGAGAAGGTTGTTGGACAAAGGGAGGTGAGTGCGAATGATATGGATCTCTGCTTTCTGCAACCACATTTTCTCCCACTTGGGAGTTAGTAGCAGCTCCTTGGTCGATAGCTTCCATAGGATTTTCTCCTAAAATAGGAATAAAATCAGGTGGCAAGCTCTGTACTCTTTTGGACTGTCTTAGCTCAGCTACTTTGTACAGTTCCTATCTAACCTAGGCTCTCAAAACTAGAAAACACAACAAAATTTTCCCTACTCAAGCTATATGCCAAACAAGCAAACTTAAATGATAGGAGGCATTCAGATAGTCAGGTCTCTCACCAAGATTGTCAAGAAGGTGCCACTCACGATATACATCAAGGGTACGTGTGTAGTAATCTCCTCGAATGTTGTTTCCAGTGTATGGCTCCAAGCAATACGGCCAAAGGGATTTTCTCAGATAGATAAGGTATCCTAGTGGAGTCTCCTGATATATGCAAGGTATGTGGGAGCTCAAATCGATAGTAGTGTTGTCTAATGCATAACCGTTCACAAGGTGCCTTCCTATATAAAATCAAGTACATGAAGTACCTTTGATATACCTCAATGGTACGTGAAAGGCCGTTCGATATACCGATGGTACATGGAAGAACCATGCGAGTCCTGATATGTAATGCGGACGAGTAACAACAACTCCTACGCTTAACGACGCCCGAACATGTATCTATCCTATCACTCAAATTGCTATGTAAATTTTATCCTATAATTACCGTTAATTTTAAAGTGGACAATTAGGTCAATGCATGGAATTTTGATAGAAAAAAGTAAAACCATGCAGAATGTAGATGCAAATATTTCACTTTACCTTTTGTGGTATGCCTACCTACGGGAGGGAAAGAGAGTATTTTATTTTCGTTTTGAAAACAAAAATTCCCAAACAACTACTTTGAAAAAATCAAAATCAAATACAAGAAACACATTCCAAACTCATTTTTCTTTTTGAAAGAAATCGAAAGGGCAAGAGTCTCTTTTCCTAAAAGAAAAACAACAAGCACTCTACATGCATATGTACTCTATTTTTTTTTATTTTTCTTGAAACATAGATAGATCTAACTTAAAACTACACTATTTTTTATTTTAGTGAGATAGTACTAATGCAAGAGAGACAAAAGAACACAGAGAACCTAAAATATGGTGAGGCTAATCAGAGATCCAATGCCTTATGATAATGACCTAATCTCAATAAAATAAATTTCTTTTTTTATTTAAAAGCAAAAAGAAGTCCTCTATGAAAAAAATGAAATTAAGATGCTAATCAAATGGTTTTTCTTTTAGTATTCATAAAATATATGAAAAGAGAACTAACTGAGACCTAAGCTTTCAAAAAAAAAATTCCTTTCACAATCACAACCAACAAGCATGGAAGCAAATGAATAATCAACAAGCCTAATCTAGCTTTTGAATTCTTCAACCAAACCAATATTTTACGATATAATTTTCAACCATGAGCATTCAGATTTTAACACACAAGCCTAACAGTGCAGGACTGAAAGCAAACAAACTCAATTTTTTTGCAAAAACTAGTTCTGGAACAAGGCCCACCTGGCACCGCGTTGGAGCGGTCTTGACAGAGGGGTTCTTGACCAGCACTGCTTCTGGATAATAGGACTCAGGCGGTGGAATCGCTTATGGCTAACAGAGTTTATGTGGTGGCACCTCTTGTTTCCAACAGCACATGTGCGGTTCCGTGAATAGATCCAAAATGCAAGGAGAACGAAAAATCAAGTTAGAAGTTGATCAGATCAAGGAAAAAATTGATGAATTGACAGTAAAAAAAGAGCATATAAAGTCTAAATAGTTCATATATGAACAGATCTAAAAGTTTCAAACCAAAATTCACTAAGTCAGATGGCAAATCTGACTGAAGAGAGTTGGAGATGGATCCTGTATTCGGATAAGAGTTCAAGGACTGAGGAATATCAGATCAACTGAGATTTTCATTATTCCCTAGTGGAGTCACTAGATTTGTTATCAGGAATAATGAACCTTCTGCAGACAGAAACTGTTCTTCTCGTCTAAATGGTTCAGATCCAGAACAAATGGGTGAAGGACAAAGGATGAAGACCTTCCCTGAATGTTGTAGACACCTGGAATATTGCTTTGATTATGAACCTATGTACCTACAAACATATCAAACATACAAACACATCAAAGCTACAATAAAATTATCTACATATCAATTCTAGTGACTAAGTAATCTTACAACATATAAATGTGAAATCAAAACAACAGTAATGTGGGACAGAAACCAGCTTTGCATTAAGAATGTATGGATAAGCTTACAATCATTTCCTTAGTGTTGACAAGCTCCTCCATGAGACAAACACTTCATCCCCATAAGCTCCAACTTTTCTCTGTATGCTCTCCAATGGTTTGCACTGGGTAGTCAATTCAACAGTATAACAATACCTCTATCATTCTCCCCCTCAAATATTGATATGAGCTTGTATTTATAAGGATGAATGGATAGGAATAGTTGAGAGAATTGTGGGTGAGGTGGCTCCAAGATCCTACCAAGGGGGATCTCGATCTCAAACTAACCCATCATGATAGGGATAAGGGAGGACACGAGGCTCATGATCTAGAAGCCTTGAGAAACTTCTCTTTTTCTCATTTTACCTAGGGTACCACTTTTGTTCCCTTATGACAGAGCGGCTTAGATGATAACCACTTTAAGAAAAAAGACTATAGGCGGTGGCACCACTTCTATATAATAGGATACAGTCAGTGCTGAGCAAGGTACCACTCATCAGCAATAGGGTAAGTGTGGTGCTAACTTTTTTCAAGTAGAATTAACAAACAAAGCATGTTTCCACTCCAAGTGTTGGGATTAAGGGAAAACATGGAAGTTAAGGATCTTATCACATGATGGTGACAGGATTTAGGTATAACAATTTTTCCAAAATTGTGGACAGAACTACAAAATATCTGATGCCATATTTTTCTCCGGCAGTAGTGTTAGGTCAAAAAATGAAAGTTAACAGAATGAGAAAATTCTTACATAGAGAGATGAACATTCCTAGAGCAAATTTTTTTGTCCTAGAGAAATTTTTTTTGTCCTCCTCCTTCAACTGATTGATGGAGGGAAGTGCCTGGAATGGGAAGCCCTAGCATTTTCTCTGGTTTCTTCTGCAAAAATGACTGATATTGTGTCTGTGATATATCTAAAATTGATACTTCCCTATGTCTGAACCTTTGCATTGAGGTAGCCTCATATGTCTTCTTTCTAACACCGTAGGTTATAGAATATTTGCTTTCACCAATTGGGACTTATGTGAGTTTTCCAAAGGTGACTTATTTGAGAACTGTTTAGCATAGAGAAATTATACATCCTTCCATGTGTCACCTTTTAATCTTCAATGTCTGAAACATTTACGATAGAAACTACAATCGGTGCCCTTTTTGGAACATCTTGATAAATTTCATTTGGACCTTCCTAGCCCAAGATATAGCAATTTTCTACAGGTCACATGTTTAAGTCTGAATCCTGGGAGATAATGGAACCCTAAATTGGAGGATTCATATCTCCTATAATATAGCAAATATGAGGCTAACACTTTTACAAAGGGTACATCAAGAATTTATCTTCATCCTGTAAACCTTTCGGCTCCTGATCCTTCTACAATAATGATGATATAGTGAAATTCCAAAAATTACTAGTTTTGGTATTTTAGGGTTTTCAAGCATGAAACCCTAATATTCAATAGCTGTAGCTGTAGCACTGTTTCGGTTACACAAACACTTATTTCAGGATAGAACTAATACCATGTTATATTTTTAATGGTTATACAATATCTAAAAACATTTATCATAATAACATCATAACCATAAGCAAATGATCACTGAAAGAAAGACAAATGCATCAACACAAGAGAACACAAATATTTTCCTTGGGGAAACAAGAAGGGAGAAAACCCCACAAAACTTCCTCAATATAGAATTCAACCAATACAGTGTAAAACCCCAGCAACAAGATAGTTTCTCATCTTCCACAGTAGAATCCCTCTCTATCTCTCTCTCTTTCTCCAATGCAATACTTGAGTGTTGGATATGTGAGAATGAGAGAGGTACCTCACTTATTTATATGCATTAGGTGAGTGCCTCCATTAACTAACTATGTCATCCATGTTCCCTAATTAGGGCCAAATTACCTTAGGAGACTCATAAATACATTTTATATATTACTTTTTTGGATACTATTTCCTCCTATTACAATAAATGGTTTACCTCATGACTTTTACATGACCAATCACATTAAGAACATCTTCGAATGGAAGAATAACATCTCCAAAGGAGAATACAACAAAATTACAATATAATATCCTCCAAAGTTACAATAATTTAACACACACATGCATTCATTACCATTTGATATTATTTGGAATATCATTAGTCCACCTAGGTGGGTTTGAGGGTCAAATCTTGAGTTGACACTTGTATGCATCTAGTTGACCTCCAAGGCCTCACGATTTTTCCCTATTGTAATATATATCTGATCTAGACATAGTTACATGTTGGACAGTCATAATAATATATGTTATTTACATCATGTGTGTATGCAATTTTCATTTTTTTTTATCTATTTTGTGTGTGTTTTGTAAAAAATATTGATTGTGAAAGTTTCCTTGGCTCCTAGATCAAACTATGAATCAATTCTCACAAGAGTAACATAAAGAATGAACTATTTTTTTTTCATTTTCATACTGAGAGCATAAAGGTGCATTTTAAAGCCTAATATGGATGAGATGTGTCATGCTTATAGTTTATAAATGAAAATGAAATAAAGGTTGAATTCTACACAACCATAAACTATAGGAGATGTTGAAATGGAAGGGTATCAATGAGTTTGAGTTTCATGAGTAGGCTAGTGCATCCTTCCAAAAATTTTGACCATATTTAAAATGCTATATATGCAAAGTAACTAATGATAAAGATATAGTCATGAGGAAAATGGGGTCACTGGATAGTGAAAACTAAATACAGTATAACAATGTGAGCAGAAATTTTATAAGCATAGTTAATTGTGGTAAATGTTGACAATTTGGCATTTTAAGCACACTCCTCTTGTTTCATGTGGTTTCTATTACATAATAACTTGACAATAATTAATAACTTGATGACATGATGGAATTCCCCTACAAAATCCTTGATGGAACAATCATCAGTAAGATGGGAAACCTCTCAACTTCATCTACCTCCTTGTGGCCTTATCAATTGTGGAAACCGGTATGATTCTTTTCCCAACTGACATCTTACTAATTTTTAGATTATAAATAATGCACATAATATAAATCCTCTTTGTTGGCGTTCATTGTTAAAATCTTCATCAGATCATATATGATGCACATAGCAGGCATCTTCTTTTAGTAACCATTCATGAGTGCTTATCTTACCATCTCATTGTTGAATAAAATCACATCATCAATGAGTAAAAACATTTATGTAGCAACACACACATACTGAATTGGTTCTACAACTATTTCTTAAACATATCTCTTATTCTTTGTCCTTCTCAAGTTTAGGTAATTTTGCGGACCAATTTAATAGATTGTGTAATTGTTTAGGATATTTTGTTGCCTGATCATAGTATATTTTTGTGTTTATTAGTGTGTTTGGAAAAATAAATTGGATTTTAAGCATGACCGTCTTTGGATCTTATTGTATTTTATTATAATTACAAATGATGAAATCTATGTGTTGATATTTCTCCTCTTCTTGATTCTTAAAGGGTTTTAGCTCATGGAAGAGAACCTGCCTTACAAGCATGAGGTTGGTGGTTTGATTCCTCCATTCCCTAATGATATTGCAATGTATTTCTAAAGGTAAAAAATTCAGTAGTGCAATATGGATGCAATACTAGATGCAACATTGAATGCAAAACATGATGTAAAAGTTGACATCACACCAAACACAAAAGTGGATGCAAAAGTGGACATTATTTCAAATGCAAATGTGAACAAAAAATGGATGTCACACTAAACACAAAATTGGATGCAAAAAGAGACTCAACACTAGACACAATTAATGAATCAAAACTAGATGCAATACTGTGACCAAAACTAAACACAACCGTAGATGCAAAAAAGGACTCCTAATTAGATGTAAAATTGGACATTAAATTGAGCACAAAAAATGTTTTATTGATGGACATAAAACTAGGCATAACACCAGATGAAAAAATGGAAGAAACACTTGGTGCAAACAAAAACTTAAAATGAGACACAATATTGGATGCAAGATGGGATGAATCATTGGATGTAAAACTAGACGTAATATTGAATGCAAGATGGAATGAAACATTGGACACAAAATTGGATGCAATATTATATACAAACATGGGTGCAAAACTAGGTGCAACAATGGATGCAACATTGGGCTCAAACAAAGATGCAGAAAAAGACATCAACCAGGATGCAATACTAGGTGCAAACCTAGATGCAAAATATGACTTAAAACAAGATGAAACATTAGGCACAAACATGGATACAATAAAATAAGTAAAACAAGATGCAAAATTAGATGCAAAAGCGGATGAAAAATTATAAGTAAAATTGGATGCAAAACTAGATGCAATATTGGTCCCAAAATTGGATGCAAACCTAGATGCATAAATTGAACACGTGATTTGATCCAAACCATGGTGCAAGACATGATGAAAAACTATGAGAAAAATAATACGCAACATTGGATGCAAAACTGAGCATTAAATTCGGAGCAAACCAAGATGTAACAAAGGATGCAAAAAAAGATGTAATACAAGATGAAAAATTGGGCACAATTAAGAGTGTAAAAAAATATGCAAAACATTGGGTGCAAAAATGGATGTTAAAAAGGACAAAAAAAATATGCAATAGATGATGTCTTACAAAATTGTACAATAGCGCTAGGTTTAGCGCCAGATTGTTCACCACAATTGGGAAAAAATTACACTAAAATATGGCACTAAATCCAATGCTAAATCCAATGTTTCTTGTAGTGTGGATTTTCAAGTCCATGCAGAGTGTTTGAATAATATCATTAAACATACAATCATTGATGAAGGTGTTGCGACCTTGGTGATGTGTTTGGATTTTTGGAAGGGCCTTGGCTCTCCCGTGTTGTCCAAATCCATGACTATGCTAACAACATTTTAAGGATGCCCATTTACACTCCATGTCATTATTCATTCCCTTCAGGTCGAGTTGGGGGGGGGAGACTGTGCTAGTCGAGGTTGAGGTGGTTGATTCTACCCTTAATTATAGTCTTCTACTGCATCAGAACTAGATTTATTCCATGAAGGTGATCATTTTGTTGGTGTTCCATGTCATATGCTTTCCTCATAAAGGAAGTATAGTGACAATCGAACAATTATAATTTGATAACTATAGTTCCTTAGCATCACTGAGTTCCACTACCTTATTAATCGGTAATTATTACACGACAACTAAGAACGTTGGTGTCAGATGTATCCTTCATTGATGGGGACTTTTAAATTTTCATCACTGATCCTAGCTATTGATTCCATCCTTCGTGGTGTTTTGTCACATTTGAGTCTGGTCTCATTTTGCATCATTTATTTGAGCAACAAGTGGAATCTTCCTTCTTCGGTTGATTCGGTTGAATGTAATTGACCCACTGGTGGATATATTTCATTATCTGGAACACAAATTGGTTATAAATTTGTACTTGATGTCATTGCAGACCCCGACCCTTCTTCTTCACAAATGGAAGAGGAAGACCCTCTTGTACCACTTTCTTGGGCAGTCGATTCTCATGCTCACATGATTTCCTTGATGACACTTTCCTTTGTAATAAGCTATTATCGATGCCATTATTGTTATAGAACATCCTTGGGAGGATATGTATCATTGATATTAATTCCTCTCATATCTTGAACATATTGAGCATGAGGAATTTCAGACAACCTTGATTAAGAAAGTTGGTTATCCCATGGTCTCATTAAGAACTCATGGTATATATGCCAAAGGGAACATGACAAAAATATGTCCCACTATTTCTATCAACATTTATCAGAACCTTGGTAAGGTGGAGAACATTTACATCAGTGCATATTGTCCACCTGAATAAATTCATACATACACCAAGCTATTCAAACAATTCCATGATGTGTTCGCTTGGTATTATGAAGAAATGTCAGGGATAGATCCCTGTATTGTTGATCCTGAAATAAACATGTCTATTAATGTTGATCATTTTTGATAACATTTACACACTGGGAATCCATATGAATATCCTTCCATTAAGGACAAGGTAGAGAATCTTCTCAAAGATGGATTTATTTACCCTATTCCCTTGACCAAATGGGTATCCAATCACATTCCTATGGATAATAAATAGGGAACCATTCATTTGTGCAATGACTTTAGAGATATGAATAGATAATGTTCTAAGGATAACTTTCTTGTTGGAATAATCAAAACCCATACCAAGACTTAGCATAAAATAATAAATATCGTTTGATTAATTCCTAGGTCCTACCCTAGCTAGTTTGCACCCAAAGCCATTTTTGAGGTCAAAATTGCCAAAAATAACTCATGGAGTGAGTTAGAAAGATCCTGGAAAATATTATGCCAACCCACACACTACTCAAAATGGAAACTGTGCCTTACTTATTTTTCCAGTCTTTCCATATTTTCTGCAGTTTTAAGGAAAAAGCTAAACCTAATTTTAATGTAGACTGCCTTGTTTTTTTCACCAAATCACCTACCTTATTTTATTAATATAAAAGCATGATAAATTCAAATTTCCATCACTTATGAGTTGTACATACTCATTCAACAAATTTGTGAGCATCTTGACTGATTTGGAAAAATATTTATGAACCTGTGGGGGATTTTGACTAGTTTAGTAAGCCTGCTTTTGTACTGATTCAAAATTACTCCTAAAGATTTGGAGTCCTTGGAGTATCTATTGTATAATAATCCTACATATATTTAATGATGTATGATGTAAATTAATATCATTAATATTTTGTGGATTATCACATATTCAGTCTCCTTCTTGAGTGTTTCTTGCATATTTTCAAGCAATTTTGTGAGTTCAATTGTTCTAAGATTGGGATAAATTTCCACATGGTATCAGATCCATAGTAGATCAATTTTTCTCCTCTTCAATTTTATTTTGCAGGGTCAACATCACTCATGGGTAGCACATATTGTTTGGTCAAAGGGCGCAATTGTTGAAGAATGGATCAATCTCAACCAATCATCTTGACTCCATTTAACTACTTCGAATGCAAGGAAAGGATGGAGATTTTGACGAGGATTAAAGGCCTCTTTAGAGTGACCATGGAAACTGAATTTGAGCCTAATGCAACAGAAGATAAGATAAAATGGGATAATAGGAGAGATTAGGCATATGGTCTCTTATTTATCAGCATTTTCAGAGACCTTCTATTTTATATTGATGGTCTTACATCATCAAATGAAGTATGGGAGAAACTTCAATATTTTTTTGGGAATACATATAAGATGATATATTACCAATTGGAGAATGAGTTGATAGCACTAAGTTCAAGTAGCATTGAAACCTTTCACTTCTACTTCTTAAAATTCAAGTCACTTGTTTTGCAGCTGAAATAGTGTGGCATTGAAAAGGAAGATGAACAACTAATATTGGACATCATTTTGAATCTTGGAATTGATTACTTAGTATTTGTTTTGACCTTCCATCCCTCCAAATTGATAGCTCAAAATTGGAATATTCCTTCACTAGCATATTTCATGGAATCCTTGACTCAGGAGCAAGAAAAATTGGTCTTCATGGGAACCATCAAACCTTCGAAAGATCAAGCTTTGGTTGCTAGAGATTCCAAGGTGAAATAAAAAGACAAGAAGAAGGATAAGAATCCTCCAGATAAAAAAGGAGACAAGTCCAAGTCTTAAGAGGAGTCCTCAAACTCCAGAAAGAAGAACTTTCAGAAGAAGAAAGGTAGAGGTGAAAGAAGAAAGCGCGCATTCTGTGGAAAGAGCTTTCATCCTGAGAGCTCTTACATGAAGAAGAAGATAGATATGATGACTCAAATCCTCGAGAATAAAAAAATCTACCTCCCTGGTGGTGCAAGAAATAAGGAAGGAGGATCTAGTTTCTAATACCAAGAGAGAGTACATGCCCTAGTTGCAAGCACTATAATATCTCCTTCCTTTATCATCGATTCTGTAGCTTCTAGGCACATGGTTTCAACAAAAGAATCCTTCTCATCTCTTGATTTTTCAAAGGCCCCTAATATTTTGTTGGGAAATAACTTATAAACTAAAATTAAGGGTAAAGATATCATTCATTATGACCATGGTTCCTTCAGTAATGTTTTGTATGTCTGAAGTCTTGCTATTGTTCTCTTGTTAGTCTACTAGATGAACCAGACTAGGTCTCCTAAGAAGGTTGTTTTCTTTCCCAATGAAGTTGAAATAATTGTGTTGATGGGCGTATTTGACTAAGCCCACAACAGGGGAAACAACCCAGACCAAGATCCTTAGGACAGGCTCCAAGCTGTTTGGGATGGTTGTTCCCGACAGGTTTAAAGGCTCTGTTAGCCTGGAAATTTAAAAGTCTAAAGGTTGAAATTAATGCTACTGATTGTTATTCGGGCCTACACTTAGGATTACCAAGGTTAATTGTTATTATATATTACAGGATGACAAACTGTTATATTTAATCTACTTAAAGTAGTTAATTATAAACACAAGAATAGAAAGATAAAATTTAACAGAGTTAATACCCTACAGCGATATATAATATACATAGTGTACAATAATTACAACAGAAATAATCTGAATGTTGGTAATTCCTATAAAAGGATCTGACTCAAATAGATTTTTTTGAATAATATAATAAAAGAAAAACTTAAGCACATATTATCCTAATCTACCCTCTATCCTGATCAGGAGCAATGAAAAATTTAACCCGTAATCTATTTATGCTGACAAGGACACTGTATGCAAAAATTTGACAATATTTAAAGAAATTTAAATATTAGCAAAACCATACAGAAGTCATTACACATTATATAACAATGATATCAATCATTAATTACAGAACATGACATATCAACAAAATCAGAAACAGTAACAATCGATACTTGTAAATAATATTTGCACAATTCTTCAAGGAAATTATCACAAACATTTATAATATAGAAAAACGAGTGGCAAAACCAAAAGATATTATAAATCATATGTAAAGTATAAAAACTATATATATGTATTAAACATCACCAGTCCAAACACTGTAGCTACTGACAGTTAACTGTCACGAGTCACAGATAGATCGAACAGCGGTCTTGTCCCTCCCTTTCCCAAACTATCGACCCCTATCACTTATGCTATCTGCCTTATAAATACATTTTAATTTCCCCAAAATAAAACCTTCTAAAAGCTAGAGATAATCAACATTGAAATCCTTAACTGATTTCATATAAAAATGACAAGTGGGAACATGTCATTTTTCAGCATATGCGCGAATACTCAGTCCATAACAGGAGATCGAGGACACAGATAAGGTAACGGCACCTGGAAAATAGTCCCTGCAAAATTGATTTGCTTCCAGATATAGAGGGATCATCCATACAACCGAAATCATCAAAATCGGGGAAGGAAAATATTCATGATACCACCTGCAATGCAAGACAAAAGAAACATAATTAAAATGTCATTAAAATATAAAAACAAATAAAATAATTAATAAACAATTTCACACTCATCAAATACCTGTAAATAAAACTTGATCATCAAAACTTCAAACCTGATATCAAAATAACACACCGCCAAAACACTACAAATTTACCGGATCATTAAAAACCTGGATATTCACCCCACTTGAATGACTCAGCGAGGGAGCAACCCTGAACTGCATGAGTGCAATCTGAGCGTTAAGCTCATGAAACTTTTCTTCATTCTTGTCATTTTCATCCTGTAATTTGAGAACCCTCCTAATCAACTTATTCTTATGATTTCTCAATCGGAGGAGCTATTGATCATTCGTATTAACTTTCTCCTTTAACATAGCATTTTCAGCCTTTATTAAATCTCGATTCACTGCCATCTCACCTACCCTATCCTCCATACTATGAATTTTATCCAACAGATGATTAATAAACAAAGGATGAGCCATATCTGCAACACAATAAACACCAGGTGAATTTGCGTGCACAGGCTTTTCTTTAGTCGGAGCATTAACCAACGAATCCTCTCGCACCTCTTTGTCGAGCACAGGAATATCCTTATCAATAACAGGAAGAGTCTCATTGGCAGGATTCGAAACAACTTCAGGCTGAACAACAGTATCATCAATAGGCGAAGAGATATCAAGTTCTTCCTCATCTAAAACAACAGTTTCCACCTGAACCTTGTCAATAACAGGGGTTTTGACAGAAGTAGTTTTCGCCATGCTCCTGGTGAATCTACCAACCAATTTAGCCTTGGACTGATTTCGTCCACGATTGCCACTTTTATCAATACTGTTTTGGGGTGTAATTGGTGACAAAGGTGAAACTCTCCTCATGCGCTTAGACCTTAACGGAGTGTCAGTGCTTTCGACTGGATTGGCCATGGGAATTTTGCAGGGTTCAGGGCTCATACGGCCAAGACTTGACAAAGGTTTGCACAGAGAATGGACTGAGACTGAACTCGGATCTTTGTGTTTGCTGCAATCATCAGGGTTGTCAAACATGCAGTGACAAAACGAGGAAAAACCGTTGGACTGTACAAATTCTTCCCATGACCAACCCAACTTCAACAACTCACTATCAATCAAAATGCGAACCAACCCATGATGAAAGAGGCTGTGACTGACGCGTTTAGGGCCTTTTTTAATCGCATTGGACATTTTGAACAGGCTATGTAAAAGATAATAAGGCAAATTTAATGGAAACCCTATAAAAACAGACATAAGCCGGAGGTGATATACATACGCTGATGATAACCGGCCTTCACAGATCAAGTAACGGTGAATCAAATCAAGGACAGGATGCCATTCTTTCTTGAAATACTTACGGGCCACTCCAGTTCAAAAGAGACTTCCTGAGCAGGGTTTTTAAGTAACTTCTGCCATTCTATTATATTCATCTTCTGGTATTTGAACCATCTCTGACCGGTCAGGGACAAACCTGTTGCGGCCGCTATTGACCGTTCATCAACTCGAAACCGAAGATCACCAACTTCTGCTTGAAAATCAACTAGGGAGAGAGCAAAAACCCTAGTAACTTCAGGGTTCGAGTCAGATAATTTCTTCAAGAACGGCATCCACCCTATATCCTCGACCTTTACTGCGAGCTCGGAGTCCGAATTTAACAAGGTCATTTCACAGGGTTCAACCCTTACTACAGGTTCCATCACTGGCTGAGTCCAGGTGCGTAAACGCATGAAAAATAGGTACCAGAGCACGTCAAGAGACAGAACACGAGATCGTGAGCACTTGGAATAAAGGCTAAGCAAAACCAGGTGATGAACAGGGTGAGCCATGCATAAACACAGGTTATACCCCTGCGGGTTTCGCATGAACGAAGACATCGACACTCAGAGTGGTAATCGATTGATGACACAAACGACGATCGAAGACCCTAGACAACTGATATTATCATGATTTACCCTGAATTGAATGACAGGAGGCCCTTCACTGCACGTAGAACAGGTGTTCCATTGGCAGGCATCCACAACGAGGGATACGTACCAGGACTTAAACGCGATAGACAGGTCAAGTACCAGCGTCATTATAGCATGCTGGCTTCACAATAGGTGAATCAGGATAGAGGTTGTGACATAAATCAACCCGACGATAACCATAATACATGCACTCCTACCATGGATTTGACCTACCTTATTAAAGGTGGTGGATAAATAATCATAATTACAAACCATTAAATCAAGAATCGACTTTGTAAAACATACCATATAATAATTATTGGCATAGATATTTGTGGTAATTTCGACCATGGTTTGAGAACTTAGGATATGTCGAAAAATGGTTTGTAACACATTTGGCTTACGTACTCTAGGTCTTGACCAAAATCACCATGAACCAACCATTGATAATATTTGAACCCTAGCAATAATCTTAATAACAAAATCAATAAAATCAATTCATAATGTTTTGGATTAATTTCTAGATTAGGATAAGACGAAGGATATAGTAATCATTAATATTTATCCTTAATTGCAAACCCAAACTCATTAGTGATGATTTTGTTAAATATTCTATAGTTGCAAAGGTTGCTTTAAAAACAACAAATTTCCCCAATTTAGTAGCTGACAAAATGGCATTGTTTCATTAGCTGTAATTCTTCTTTATTTTGCATTGAGAAATTCGAACATTTCATCAAACAAAATAGAATTTTGTTAGATGAAATAATGTTTTTTAAAGGCTGTTGAGCCAGGGCACAAAAAATTGATATTGCTAATGGTAGAGTCATTTCTGGTCCCTTCCCTCATATGTCCATGAGTCAATCCAAGCATGTCCTTACCTTCATAGATGACTTCTCCAGGTATTGTTTGGTTTACTTCCTTAAACTCAAGTCTGATGTTTTTGACCACTTCTAGGTTTTCAAGGCTTTGGTTAGGAACTAGTCTAGGAGGAGACTCAAGACCCTCATATATGATAATGGTGGTGGATATTTCAAGTTTGAGTTCATTAATTTTTGTGAATATGAAGGTATCCATATGCATCAATATATTCCCTACACACCTTTGCATAATGGTGTGGCTGAGAGGAAGAATAGAAGCCTCAACGAGATGGCTACTTGTATGTTGGAGTCTAATAGTTTTCCACCAAATTTTTGTGATAAAGCTATAAATTGTGCATTCTAAATATAGAATAGGGTTCCTCACAAGCATCTTAATTAATTTACTCCTTTTGAAGCTTGGAGTGCGCACAAACCAGATGTGTCTCATTTCATTATTTTTGGCACAAGAGCATGGGCTAGAATTCCACTAGATAAAAGGAGGGATTTGGAACCTCAAAGCAAAGAGTTCCTATTTTTTGGGTATTATTTAGATTCCAAAGGGTAAAATATGATCAACATAATCACTAAAAAATATTTCACCGAAAGGAGTGTTCAGTTTGAAGAAGATCCTATGGTAGCAGTAGAAATTGGAGAGTCCTCCTCACCTCCTCCACCTTTGGCTGTAAGTGAAGGAAATAATGAAATTTTTTATTCTGATATGTCTTATAATGATGATTTAATTGCATATCCAAATATACCCATAAGGAAAAAATGGGCATAAAATGCCATCCAAGTAGCTGGGGAACTAGCTCGAAATCCTAGAGATCCTAGGAGGACTAGATCTCAATTCGAGAGTGCCCTTTCTATTAAGGAAAGTTTATTTTATAATGGGTGTGTTATAATGGTTGAATATAATACACATACATATTAATATGCATTTGAATACCCAATATGGTAAACAACCATGAAGGAGGAATTTCATCCGCTCGAAAATAATGACACATGGAATCTAGTCATTCTTCCCCCAAGGAGAAAGCTAGTCAAGTGTAAGTGGGTTTTCAAAACTAATTTTTTTGCTTATGGTTATAATTTGAAATATAAGGCAAGTTTGGTGGAAAAGGGCTTCTCCCAAGTCCAAGTAATTGACTACAATGAGACCTTTGCACCAGCTGCAAAGATGGACTCCATAAGTCTAGTATTGGACATTGCAGCTTCCAAGCAGTGGAAATTAAATCACATGAATGTAAAGAGTGCTTTCCTACATGGTGATAAAAAAGAAGAGATATATATGTAGAAGCCATAATTTTTTGTGACTAATCCATCTCTTGTGTGCATGTCGAAGAAATCATTGTATGGGCTAAAACAAGCTCCCAGAGCTTGGTATGCCAAGATTATGCCCTTTTGCTATCACTAAACTATTGTATATGAAAGTATGATCCAAATGTTTATTTGAATCTGATTCATGCTCAATTAATTATAATTTTATTGTATGTGGATTACCTCTTAATCACAGGAAGTTCGAAGAAATAAATTGCATCCTTGATGGATGCAATGAACCATGGATTCTCTATGACTGATGTAGGATTGTTAAGCTAATTTTTTGGGCTTGATATTTCTCAATAATATCTTGGAATCAAGGTACATCATTCTGTTGCCACCTTTCACACACCCAGGTCATGTGGCAGAAATCTTCAAGTCACTTGGTGTGTCCTTGGGGGCAAGTCTCGAGTCAAGGTTGTCACCTTGTTCTTGACTCTTCCGTTTAGGCTCAACTCCTAATGAAGCCAAGGGGGGTAGACCCTATTAAGTTATTAAGGATAATTACTTAGTATGGTGATGTTAAATTGAATGAATTACTTAGGAGTTTGAAATTTAACCATAAGCAACCATAGATGACAAGATACAAAATGAGTGCATGAAAGCACAATGCTGAGACACAATATATATAT
>LPNX010550278.1:116596-243870 GCA_001517045.1 Pseudotsuga menziesii
CTAAACCTTCACGACTACCCGCAAGGAATATGTGGGATGAATGGAGTCTCTAGGGATATTGTTCATAATGCACCCGTTAGGGTTTGACAGAGATCGGTGCCCCTAGGTCACTTTTCAGAAGTTCCCACTTCCTTTGGGTATTTTCCCACCGTAATGGTTTGATCTAGGTGTTGGATTTTCACCTGATGGTTTTTCAATTTGGGAGAGAATCTTAATTATACTAGTCACTCAAATGCTTTTGATATAGCTTGACTGATCGGATGAACCACAGCCAAGTGCAGATCATACACGCCAAAGTCTTCTCAATTTTAGTAAATTTTGAGATGGATGTTCTTGTTAAAAAGAAAACCCTCTAGGAACCTCTTTCGGTCCAAGTGGACCTCAATTGAGGAATCAAGGAGGGGTTGATTTTATTATGGTTACTAAAACAAATGATGATAGCAAATGAAACATAAAAAGGTAAGCAAACCACAATTTTCTAATTAGACTACCATGAACCTTTCTTCACCTTTCGGCTCAAGCTGAGGCTCATGGGGTAAGTATTAAAGTTACTTTGAAACCAATAGAAATGGAATATGGAAATGATTTTAAATCAAAGTATACTACCCTACGGATTAGTAGTACGGTAGATTGAAAAAAGATGAACGAAAATTAAAAAATGACATGGATGCAAATCCCCCCAGCGGGGATGTGTGGAAATTGAACCCAGGTGTTAGAATAGTTACACTCACAACAATTTCCAATTACACATGCAAATTACTCACAAAGGAGACTGAATATCGAGCAGAACACTAATCTGTATTGAATAAGTGTACAATAGCCAACCCTGTGAAGTCATAGGCTACCACAATAAATAATTACATGAGAGATTCAAATGCATAAGGATGTCATTCGAATTTGGTCAAAAGCAGGCTTACTAAATCTAAGCAAATCCCCCATATGTGCATAAAGAAGTTTCCAAAACTATCTAGGAGCTCACGAATTGGAAAAATCAATTAGGAAAGCTAATAGGTGATGGAAGGACAACTCATAATTGCTTTTCTTAGGAGAAAAGGGTGGAGGATGATGAGGACAAAAAACAAGTTAACTTCACCTAGTCAAACTTTCCCAATTGCCTTAAAACTAGGAAAAAGCAGGCAATAAAGCAGAAAAAGAAGAAATGCGCTAGGGAGGCCAAGAATAAAGTAGATTTGATTCCAATTGCTTTCCCAAGCACTCCATGACTCAAATTTAGAAAGTTTGACCACTATGGATGTGTGGAGGACAACTTGCATAAGGTGGAATATGGAAACTAGGCAAATAAGACAAAAATTGGATTAATTAATGTCTAAGGTAGATAACTATGGGTTGATTATTCTAACACCCCCCCTTAAGCCTGAATTATGAGTAAAATATCAGAAAATTATAGGGCCTAGAAACAAGGCTCAGTCACCCTTTGCATACTGCATGCCCACTTAACCAAGGAAAGAGGCAAAAACCGAGTGGGAAAAATCCTCCCTTAAACATGGACAGTAAAACAAAATTTGAAAATATTGTCATCACTCACGCTTCACAGCATGATTAGAAATCCCCAGCAGTGATTTGAGATTGCTGAATGTCTTCTCACAAAAAACATTGGTGAAGATATCTGCTACTTGTTCTGAAGATGAACGGAAGAATAGGTGAATGGTGCCATCATGCACAAGCTGTCTGATGTAGTGCATATGGATCTGAATGTGTTTGGTTCTCTGTTTTTGAACTGGATCATTGGAGATTTGAATGGTAATCTAATTATCACAATAGATAGTAGTTGAGTATTCTGATTTGAAGCCACACTCACCAAGTAACCCCTACAACCATAAACATTGAGTTGCTACATTTACAACTCCTCTGTACTCTGCTTCTGTAGATGAGAGTGCAATGGCGCTCTGTTTGTTACTTAACCATTTGATTGGCCCTTCAGTAAGCATGAACACATATCCTAATGTTGACTTTCAATCTGTTTTGTCACCCGCCCAATCACTATCAGTAAACCCAATCAATTCAAGATCAGATTTAGCTTTGTAGAAGATCCCATGAGACCTTGTTCCCCGAACAAAGTTAAGGATCCTTTTGGCTGCTCTCTAATGGATCTCATGAGGCTGATCCATGTATATTTAATCCACACTTACTGAATAATAAATATCAGGTTGAGTATGTGTAAGGTACATCAAACACCTAATCAGTTGCCTATACAGTGTATTATTTACCATAAGTGAAGAATCTGCTTCTTCAAGCTTAACTCCTGAAAGGAAGTGAGTCTTTCTTGGCTTGCAATCCTTCATGTTGAACTTGTTCAGAAAATCCAAGGCATACTTGTACTGATGTACTTTTATTCCATGTTTGGTTTGAGCAATCTCGATCCCCAAGAATGGACTCAATAACCCCAAATCAGTCATAGAGAATGCATGGTTCATTGCATCCTTCAAGGAGGAAATTTCATCCTTTGAGATTCTTGTAATGAGAATTTCATCTACATACAAGACAATGATAATCAAAGAACAATGAATCAGCTTCAAATAAACATTAGGATCTAACTTGCATAGGTGAAGAATCAGCTTCTTCAAGATTAACTCCTGAAAGGAAAGGAGTCTTGCTTGGCTTGCAATCCTTCATATTGAATTTTTTTAGCAAATCCAAGGAATGCTTGGACTGATGTACTTTGATTCCTTCTTTGTTTTGAGCAATCTTGAGCCCAAGAATTGGCTCAATAAACCCAAATCAGTCATTGAGAAGGCATGGTTCATTGCATCCTTCAGGGAGGCAATTTCATCCTTTGAGCTTCCTGTAATGAGAAGGTCATCAACATACAAAACAATTATCATTAATGAACCATGAATCAGCTTCAAATAGACATTTGGATCTGATTTGCATCGAACAAAATTCAGTGATAGAAGAAAGCTATCAATCTTGGCATACCAAGCCCATAAAATGACTTCTTTAGCCTGCACACAAAAGATGGGTTAGTAGAAAATCCTTGAGGCTCCTACATGTAAATCTCTTCAGTGAGATCTCCATTTAGGAAAGCACAGTTCACATCCATGTGGTGTACCTCCCACTACTTTGAAGCTGCAATGGCTAAGGCTAGCCTGATGGAGTCCATCTTTTCCACTGGTTCAAAGGTCTCATTGTAGTCTATGACATGTACCTGTGAGTAGCCCTTGGCTACCAATATATCTTTGTACTTCAGAGGTGAACCATCAGCAGCAAATTTGGTTTTGTACACCCACTTACACTGAACTAGCTTCCTCCCTCGGGGAAGATCAACCAGCTCCCAAGTGTTGTTCTTCTGGAGTGAGCTAAACTCTTCTTTCATGGTTGTTTTCCATCTTGGATCATTTGCTAAATCTTCATATATCTGTGGGTCTGATTCAACCATTAGATAGCATTTCTCTGCAAACATAGGATCTTTCATGCACAAAGCACTCTCAAATTGAGATCTAGTCCTCCTAGTATCATTAGGATTTCCAGCTAGTTCTCCAGCTGCATGAATAGTATTTGCTGCCAATTTTGGTCTTGTAGGACTATTAGGATCTGTGATTAAATAATCATTATCAGACATATCAAAATCAGCATGTTCATCTATCTCTTCACTTACATTCAGAGGTTCTGGTGGTGAAGAGGATTCTCCAACTTCCACTACTGCTAGGGGCTCTTTTTGAAACTGAACACACCTTTCAATGAAGGATTTGTTTGTGCTCAAATTGATCAGATTGTACCCTTTTCAATATTTATATTACCCAACAAATAGACACTC
Source organism: Pseudotsuga menziesii (assembly GCA_001517045.1). Taxonomy (NCBI): domain Eukaryota; kingdom Viridiplantae; phylum Streptophyta; class Pinopsida; order Pinales; family Pinaceae; genus Pseudotsuga; species Pseudotsuga menziesii. The sequence continues at coordinate 120,372 of LPNX010550278.1, forward strand.
TTGGCTTTGGGGCTGCAAAGCCTTCCTCTTTTTTGTTGGAATTCTAGCCCAAGCCCTTGAGCCAAAAATCTTGAAATGGGTCACATCTGGCTTGTGCCCACTCCATGCTTTGAAAGGAGTCATACCATCAAGATATTTATGAGGCACCCTATTCTAGATATAGGCTGCATATTTTATAGCTTTGTCCCAAAACTTTGGTGGCAAAGTCTTATCCTCCATCATGTAGGTTGCCATCTCTTTCAATGATCTGTTCTTCCTCTTGGCAACACCATTCTGCTGTGGTGTGTAAGAGATAGAATGCTACATATAAATACCTGCATCTACACAATATTGAATGAACTCAGACTTGACATACTCACCACCATTGTCATATCTGAGGACCTTGATTTTCCTCCCAGACTGGTTTTCAACCAAAGCCTTAAAGACTTTGAAGAGGCCAAAAACTTTAGACTTGTGTTTAAGGAAGTAAACCCAGCAACACCTGGAAAATTCATATATGAATGTCAATGCATATTTGGCCTAACTCATTGACATATGAGGAAATGGGATAGCAACATCACTGTGGATCAACTCAAGAGGTGCAGAGGTTCTCTCATGACTAGCTTTCCCAACTTTATGCTCTGGGTGTTTTCCTAATATGCAACCTTGATAGACTCCTTTGGAAAACTTAATATTTGGTAACCCTATGACCATTTCTTTTTCACTAAGATAAGAAAGATAATTGTAATTGAGGTGGCCAAATATTTCATGCCAATGCTTTCTTGCCTCATTAGCATGAATCAAAAGAGCAAAGGGGTTTGAGTAGGGTAGGAAGTGTGAGAACATGTATATCTTCGAAGTGTGATTTGCAACTCCTTTTTCAATGGCTTTACCACTTGAGATCTCTGTGATCTCAACTTCATCAGGGGAGAATATGACCTTCTTTGGAAACCCTGTGTGGGTCATCTGATACACTGATAAGAGGTTAGAGGCAAGACCTGGAACATACAATACATTGTTGAACTTACCATGGTCAATATCAATCCTCCCTTTGCCCAAAATTTCAATGAGAGAGTCAGCTCCCAATACAATTGGTGGACCTTTCGACATGTCAAGTGAGGTGAATGCCTCCTTGGTCGAAACCATATGTCTTGAAGCTCCAGAATCAATGATGAAACTAGGTGAGCTTGATGTGCCAGCAACCAATGCATGAACTCTCTCTCTATATTCTGAATTTGATCCTCCTTCCCTCTTCTTTGAGCTATCTGGAAGGGAGATGCCATTATTCTCCAGGAGTTGGGTCAGCATGTCTATTTGCTTCTTCATGCAGGAGCTTTCAGAATGATTTCCCTTACTACATTATGCACACTTGCTCATTTCTCCTTTGTTCTTCTTCTTCTGGGGGTTCTTCTTGGAACCTCGAGGCTCCTCTGGAGACTTGTTCTTGTCTCTCTTTTGCTCAGGTGGATTTTTAGTTTTCTTATTTATTTTTGAATCCACCCTCGAATCTCTAGAAACCAGAGCTTGGTCTTTGGATGGTTTGATGGTGCCCATCATCACCAATTTATCTTGTTCTTGTGTGAGAGATTCCATGAAATTTGCAAGGCTAGGCATTTTCCAGGCTCGAGCTGTCAACTTTGTGGCATAGAAGGTCAAAGAAAACACTGAATAGTCAAGGCCAAGCTTTGAGAGTATGGCCAAAACCAGTTGCTCATCCTTCTTTTTGATCCCACATTGTTTTAGCTGCAAAACAAGTGCTTTGAACTTGGAAAAATAAAGTTGTAGGGATTCAAAGCTATTGGGACTCAGGGAGATCAATTCATTTTCAATTTGATGTCCCCTCATCTCATCTGTCTTACCAAAAATCTCAACAAGCTTCTCCCATACTTCATTCGGTGATGTTAATCCATCAAGATGGAAAAGGAGGTATCTAGATATGCTCAAACACAGGAGACCATAGGCCTCATCCCTCCTGTTGTGCCATTTAATATTCTCTACAACTGTATTGGGCTCTGCTTCTATTGCCATAGTCACTCTGTAGAGGCCTTCCACCTTCAACAGTATCTCCATCTCTGATTTCCATTCAAAGAAGTTAAATGGAGTCAATATGATCTTCTGAGATTGATCCATAGCTCATAAATTGTCCCTTCAGTCAGCAGAATGCTCCGAGTCAATGATGTCGAACCTGCAATAACAATTTGGAAGGAGATAAATCGATATACAAAGGCTCTGATACCATGTGGAAATTGAACCTAGGTGTTAGAACAATTACACTCACACCAATTGCTAATTACACATGCAAATTACTCACAAAGGAGACTGAATATGGAGCAGAACACTAATCTGTATTGAATAAGTGTACAATATCCAACCCTGTGAATTCATAGGATACCACAATAAATAATTACATGAGATATTCGAATGCATAAGGATTCCATTCGAATTTTGTCAAAAGAAGGCTTACTAAATCTAAGCAAATCCACCATAGATGCATAAAGCAGTTTCCAAAACTGTCTAGGAGCTCACGAATTGGAAAAATAAATTAGGCAAGATAATAAGTGATGGAAGGACAACTAATACATGCTTTTCTTAGGAGAAAAGGGTGGAGGATGATGAGGACAAAAAACAAGTTAACTTCACCTAGTCAAACTTTCCCAATTGCCTTAAAACTCAGAAAAAGCGGGCAATAAAGCAGAAAAAGCAGACATGTGCTAGGGAGGCCAGGAATAAAGCAGATTTGATTCCAAGTGGTTTCCCAAGTGCTCCATGACTCAAATTTAGCAAGTTTGACCACTATGGATGTCTAGAGGACAACTTTCATAAGGTGGAATATGGAAACTAGGCAAATAAGACAAAAAATGGATTAATTAATGTCTAAGGTAGCTAACTATGGGTTGATTATTCTAATAGGATGGGGAATGGGCTCGAAAGAGCCTATTCAAAATTATTTTTATTACCAGCAGTTACAATATCAGAAAAATTATATTATTCCTATTGATTCTTATAGAAAATGAAACCAAGAGCTTACAAAGTGCAAAAATTAAAGATTTCAGTCAAAAGGGAGACCCCTGGGGGGATTCAGAAGGCCCAAAAGTCACTTTCGAATAGAAAGTCCTCCTCTTTTCTGTTATACCTGCTAAAATCCAGCAATATCATTAGAATGAAATATGCCCAAAAGCACTTTGAAAGTACCTTTGGGTCCGCTTACTTTTAACAAAAAAAAAAACTAAGTTAAAACTAGTAAAAAAAGGTAAAAAGGAAACCAAGGAAAGCAAGCTTTCCTTGTGATATTTCCTTGCCTTTTAGGTAGCCAATATGTTGTGCACTGATTGCTAGATTTATCTTTTATAACAGAAAAGAGAAATCTAATGCATGCAAGCTACAAATTCTCTTTAAAATTCCACGCGAAAAGGACGATTTCCCTAAAGCTAGATCTAGAATGCTTATGAAACATTTTAAGAACAAGATATAGCTTATGGGATTTCAGGAGATAGATCTATGTTAAATTAACTTTAATATAATATATCTAAACAATATCAAAGCTATGAACAAAGTAACCAGGTAAAAAAATTGATTTTGAAGGAGGAAAAGAAGAAGAGAAGTGCTTGTTGCTGAAGCATATCTGCAATGGAAACTTGTTAGTGGAATACAGAGGGGCAATGTCTTCACAAATATTTTGGATGTATAGTGGATTCAAACTAGATCCACTGCTTGTCCAATCCTTGCTACCTGAAAGCTAAACACATAATCCTGGACGAAACCTCATGAGATCTAGATATATATATATGAAGAAGAGACAAGAATTACATGCAAATAAACTTATTAAACATGTATAATCTAGATATTCTTATGATATATGCTATGAGATATAATAAAAACAAGCAACCTTACTTTCCCAACTATACTCCTATTGATTCAGGTGAATCGTTCAAGCCAGATAGGGTTTAGATGCAGAATTTGCGAGAAAATCCGGCAACATCAATAGCCGTAAGACAATGCTTAATCCACACATATGAGAGCATTACCCCATTTTTCCTCCAAAGCTTTTTTATTTCAACAATCAAAATATTACAACAGTATTACAATAGCAAGCCCTTCAATACAACTCTAACTAGCTTGGAAGGGGAGGCTTATGCTTGGATATATATAAAAACTAGGAGATTCGGCCCAGGGGGGGGGGAAATCCCAAGGAGACAGATCAAATCAGCTGATGGAGAGTCAATCAATGTAGATCTAAAGATGAACTAAGCCTACTCTGAGTCTCACTAAGTGCAATTGTCAATCAGAGAGCTGATCTCATTGACACCTCAACCTGTTGACTAAAGCATCCCCTAAAAATCATCCAGATGAGCCCAAACATGTGGAGGAGAGAGGGATGGTGAAATTCCCCATAAAAGATGCTGAAGTTCAACTCTGGATCTATCTAGATCACCTCCTTTAGTCAAGGATTTGTCAGATCCAGTCAATCTGGTTCAGATCTGACTAATTTCAATCAAATGGGATGAGAATCCACTGATCTAGGATATAGGATTTGCTCCATTATTCATCAATTTATTGATTAAAATAATCAATAGTTGATTTTTGGGGCTTTCTGACCTGAGTGATGGAAAATCACTCAAAACTAGGAAAAAGTGGGTCCATGGGCTTACATGGTGCTCTTAGCTTGAAACTAAGAACCTACATGACTGAAACTGATTATTTGGCCCACTTTTATTACAAAATCATTTTTTCCAATTAAACTATTAAAAAATAGCCTAAGTTTTGGAAAAATTAAGTTTTAATAAAAAACACTAAAAAAATAAAAAAAAGATGAAAAAGATGAAAAACCCTAGGGGGGCTTAGACATGTTCATGTGACTCGACCATGATGTCTATCATGTTTATACACTGACACATAGAATATAATAACCTCAGTAGGCCTAAATTCCAAGCCAACCACCCCAACTCTGGAGGTATGGAGTGAAAAACATAGAAATTATCAGTTGTTTATTCAACAACCAACAATAACCATGGGAAAAAACACCCTGGGCTGATTGGATTGAAAAATAAAGTCTAAGAGACCAAGTCTTTTATAGACACTATCATGCTAGGACATTTATTACAATTCCCACATGGGGTATGAACATGTGATATAGTACAACAAGCACTTCCCAGAAGTACTTCCAAAGGTCTTCTGAAGTCTGAACAAGTTATTGTTGTTGGGTTCACCAGGCTCACTTGATAAAAAACCACTAAGTACAACTTAGGTGGTAACATTCTGGCTCCAACTACAGGACGTGTGCTCGATCTGGTCATAGGGCAAGGAGAGGATACAAGAACACCATAATCTCTCATTTATACACCCTATAAAAACATCTCAACTTGACATGAAACCCTCAGTAGCACAAGATTTACATAAAAACCAAATGAACCATTAAGATGATTTATTTAAACAAATAAATGTAACTAACTAAAAGAAGCAAAGTTGTATTATAGTTAAGTATAAAATAGAAATGCAGAAAGTAAATGCTCTCTTTCAAGGATCTTATTTTCCTAATCTAAGCATGATATAAAAAGGGTTAAGTGTAATCAGAAATCCAATGTAACCACCTAAGAATTTTATTAACATAAAAAAAAAAATTCATTGTCTCGGGTTACCAGCCAAGGTAAGGATACCTTATTCAGAAAATGTAAACCTGCGTGATGATTCAAAATGGGCGGGATGGATGGGAGATCATAGGCATGAATAATGTCATAAAAATTCCTCCCCATCTTGTATGTGCTCATGCATGTTTCTTCTATCCATGACTAGATAGGACTGATATACCAATCAGAATGATGAGGTAGGATGACTATGTTAGTTTTTCAATATTTAAGCTAGCATTATGTTAGGATCTTTTCACGGAGAGAATAACAAGCACAACAATAACATAAGCACACCACAAGAGACAAGAGACACAAAGAGTTTTGATCGGGGAAACCATAAATGGAGAAAACCCCGCAACTTCCTCAAAGATAGAATCACCACAAGATGTAAGACCCCACAACAGTAAGATGCACTCCCGACAGCAGTAGTCTTCTAGTCCCAGTATATTTCCTTCTCCAGTAGTGTGCCACACTTGAGAGAGCAAGTGATGTGTTGTACAAGTGATAAATAGAGAGACTCTCACTCTCTATTTATATTCTTCCGTTCACTTGAATTGCACTTTCACACATAGGATCAACTTACAATTACTTACTCGAGCCTACACCTTAATTAGTGTATAATAACTCAAGTTCCCCGAAACCGTGGGGACTTACCTAATGACTTGACAAGACTTGTTTACATTATTAATCCTCCTGATCGGAACATCCATGACAACATGACTCAAATACATAATAGAAACATCCTGGAATAAACATCAGGTTACAATACATAAGATACATAGAAGAATACATTCCAAAGTTACATATACATCAACACTCCCTCTTAACTAGGAAGGTATTCTTTCGACACGATTTTCAGCACTGGTCTTCTTCTCTATATCAACTGGATCATCTTCATCTTTAAGTCATCTTCATGTTCAAGTCATCTTCATCTTCAATTCATCTGGTTCTAGATCATCTCTCGATCTGGATCTGGATCATCACTCGATCTGGATCATCATAGAACATCATCATTGGATCTGGATCATCACTCGATCTGGATCATCATCACTAGACTGGATCTGGATCATCACTCGATCTGGATCTGGATCTGGATCATCTCTCCATCTAGATCATCACTACTGGATCTAGATCATCTCTCGATCTAGATCTCTCGAAGTCATCATAACTGGATCTGGATCATAGCTCGATCTGGATCTCCTCTGGTCATCATCATGTGTGTATTATCTCGTCATAGGAAGTTCTACAGAGCCAGCCCTTTTTCATGCTGGTTGTAGGCCTTGCCACCAGGTAGGTCTTCGCCCAGCACTTACATCTGACCTGCTTGTCAAAAAGGCACGCCTAGCACTTAAATCTGACCTACTCATCAGAAAGGCATGCCCAAAACTCACATCTGATCATGTAGTAAACTACAATCACATCAAAAAGGCCCAGAACTCACATTCACCAGCATGATAGGACATCACATCACTAACGTCGACTATGAAATGGATCTGCACTTATATCTGACCTACTCGTCAGAATGGCACATCCATCCAGGCAGGAACACATCCTACCACAGTGATGAATGACTTTCACCCAGGACAGAGCCCCTCCTACCACAATGATGAAATATTTTCACACATTCACCCAGGCCGGAACACATCCTACCACAATGATGAACGACTCTCATCCAGGCTGGAGCCCCTCCTACCACAATGATGAGAGATTTGTGCACTCACATCTGACTTGGTAGGAACTTAATCCTACACCCTCGTCAGAATGGCCCCCAGTCCCTGACTGAGCTACCTGGTAACGGACCAGGCGCCTCCACTCTCCCTGAGAGTGGAAGTTTCCCTTACATCTGTCCTACTCGACAGAATGGCCAACACTCACATATGACATGGGAGGAACCTAATCCTTTAGCCATGAACAGAATGGTTTAGCCCTTATATCTGACCTACTCGTCAGAATGGCTCTCTCAGTCCCTGACTGAGTGTTCCTGGTAACTAACTAGGTGCCTCCATTCCCAGAATGGCAGCCAGCACTCATATCTGACATGGAAGGAACCAAATCCTCTCACCATGACAGAATGGCTCAGCCCTTACATCTGACATGCTCGTCATAATGGATTTGGAACACAACACTCATATCTGACATGGAAGGAACTGAATCCTTTCACCATGACAGAATGGCTCAGCCCTTACATCTGACCATGGAAGGAACCAATCCTGTCACCATGTCAAAATGGCTATGGGTCTCATCACTTTCTCTTGGAAGGAACCTCGATCTGGAGAACACCAAGTCTCTCTCTGAAGTACTCGAACTTCAGCCTAGCCAATGGCTTCTTCAATACATCAACTATCTGTTCCTCCGTCGCAACATACTAGAGCTTCACTGCTCCTCTCTGCACCATATCCCTGATATAGTGATACTTGATCTTGATATGCTTCGACTTGTCATGGAACACTAGATTCTATGACAACTCCATGCAACTCTGGCTGTCACAATGTATACAAGTAGCATCCAACTGGAGATCAAATATATCAAACAGTAGCTTCCGCAGCCATACTGCCTCACAACTAGCTGAACAAGCTACGACATACTCTGATTCAGTTGTACTCAGTGCCACACATGATTGCTTCCTGCTAAACCAAGAGATCACACCTGATCCCATACTGAAGCAACACCCTGAAGTACTCTTCTTATCGATGGCACTGCCTGCCCAATCTGAATCAACATAACCCTCTAGGTTAATCTTCTGATTCGCATCGTACTTGAGTCCATAATCAACTGTACCCTTCAGGTACCTCAGAATATGCTTTGCAACTGTCAAGTGAACACTCCTCGGATCTGTCAAGTACTGGCTAAAGGTGTTCACAGCAAAGCAAATGTCTGGTCTTGTGTTCGTCAGGTACATCAATGACCCAATCATCTGACGATACATCGTAGCATCAACCGTCTCTGATGAAGCATCACTCAATAGCTTCAGGTTCGATGCCATAGGTGTGGTCATGTAGTCCATCATCATGAACCTCTTCAGGATCTCTACTGCATACTTCCCTTGTCCAATGAAGATCCCATCTGTACTCTGCCACACCTCCATGCCTAGAACAATAGTGCATCGACACATAATAGGAGCATCACTGGTATTTCGCCTTCAAACTTGAATCAAAGGTTGGAATCCACTTTACTCTCAGTAAAGCCTAGATTCATCAGTAATCTGTCCATCCTGTCGTATCATGTCGATCCTTAGGATATTCTGTATTCACTCCCTCTAAATCAAAGCATCATACTCCCTCTGTCTTCTGTGCTCTATGCACTGAAAACATTCTGTACCAGAGTGACAAGTAGCTTCCTATGCTACTAATATTATATGTGACCATCTAGTGTATAGACTTCATCTTCAACCTTGTAGCAAACGTTAAGATCTTCATCAATCTCATCATGTATGTGTTTCAACTCTTACTAGTTGCAAATGTCTCTTTGTAGTCTAGGCCTTCCTTTTGTGAGAAGCCTTATGCTATGAATCTTGCTTTGTATCCCATGATGTTTCCATCTACTGCATGATGGAACTATGAACTTCTCTTCAGGTATTGATACTGCATCGTAGACATCATTCTTCTTGAACTGGTCTTCCCTTTCTTCTTGGTGGCTGGAAGGTTCTGCATCAATGATGTCACTGCACTTGTCATATTATTCTTCATTTTGAAATGTCGTCACTTGCTCTTCGAAACAAGTCTTCATTCTTCTCTGCTTGTAGGCGATTATGTATGCGGTCCTTCCTACAAGTCAAATGCATTTGTATGGTTAGAAACATTTCATAAGGAATATTTATACTGGAAAGTTCTTATGCATAAATATATGATCATGCAACTACTTTAGCCAATACAACATTCATCCATATCTCACTGAAACTTTCTAGATGCCTTCCATCTCTACCAGGACAATATTGCGATTGTGCACTAATCCAATATGTCAGCAAAGAGGTTTCATTCTAGATAAGTAGCAATGGAGAGTTGTATAGCACCATGAGCTACTTACCCATCACATGCATATTAGTAGTATATTGCCATTAATGCAAACATCCTATCATGCATGATACATCAATTGAATATAAACAAATGCATAACAAAACAATATCATGAAATGACAATTGAATACTTATATTTATTTGTTTCGTGGGTAGATTGCTTCTTGAGCCTTCAGCTTCATCGTCTTCTTCATTCATGGTAGCATTGTTTCTTATCCAAATGATAAGGAGGATAAGAAGTTCTTCAAGAATTGATTTCTTCATATTCCTCATTGCTTGAGGGATCTTCTTTGGATGGTGAGAGCCGTATCTTTAAATGCTCCCGTCTTATCTTCTCTTCTTATGGGTAGAGATTCTTCTTCTTCCCAAAGTTTGTTGAAAGTAATCACTTCCTTCTTGAACACATTCCTTGAATGAATGAATTCCACGATCTTGGGAGGCCATTCAAGGTGGCCATCACCACTTCTGCATTCTTCACTTCTACTTCAAGTTGTTCTTGATTTGAGAGACTCTTATGACTGCATGGTCTCTATATTCTGGATCTTCACATTCTTCAACTGGTTTCTTTAGGTCATATTCTAATTTTTGTTCTTCCCTTCAAATAGCTTGAAATTCTGGAACAACTTTGCTTGCAATAGATAGTGCTCTGTAATGCACATGTGCAAGCCTTCTATGCCAAAGCTCATTTGGCTCTACTATGTCATGGATCAAGGCTTATTCTGGATGGCCCTTCAATTTGTACAAGCCTCCTTCTTGTTCTCCAATCACTACCGCATCATCGATAGTCTTTCCTTTTGGCCACATGATGACTTGAGCATCTGTGAATGCAACCTGCATTCCTTTTGCACCAATGCTGAAATGGAGAGAAGGTTCTTCTTCAGTCTTGGAACAAACAATACTTCTTTCATTGTTAGAGACTTACCAGAGTCTAGCTTGTATGAATATTCCCCACTACCTTTTATTGGATATTGGTAGTCATCTCCTAGTTTCACCTTGTGAGGTGATTCATGTTCTGACAGTCTTACAAAGGATTCCTTGAATCCTGTCATATGTTTGGAAGCCCCACTGTCTATAATCCAATCATCACTTCCATGAGTAATGTTAGCTGTGAGAGCAAATATCAGAACATATTCATCCTTACTTGAAGAATCTTCACTTTCATATCTGGATCTCTTTCTGGATGGTTCATCATCCTCTGCAGCATGAGCATGGTGTCTTCTTTGGCCTTGACCAAGTTCTTCTTGTGAAAGGCTTCTAACCTCGTCTCCCTCTGAAACTGGAACCTCTATACTCATGTAGGTGTCCAATCCATTTTCTTCAGAGAGATCAAATACTTCTATGCTTGGAAGTTGTCAACTTCACCAAGCTTATCAACAAGCTGATGTGATAGATCACTTTGAAATGAGAACCTCAAATGAAAATAGCAAAGGATTAGAACTTACCGATTTGAGGTGTCTGTCCTTGTCCCGGAGCTAGCTGATCTAGGGTTTGTCACATAAACCCTAATTTTCAAAACTTAGAATATTTCAGATCTGATTTGACAAATAGATAGATATCTTCAAAGGGAGCTATCCAATGTACTCCTTTTCTGAAAACAGTGGAGGGAAGCTCCCAGAACAGGAAGCCCTAATTTTCCAATTTCTTGTGCAGAAATGCTTGTTATTGTTTCTATGATATCTATGAAATTAATGCTCCTCTGTGTCTGAAATTTCTCACTAAGGTAACCTCGCATGTCCCTGATCCAACACCATAGGTTTCATCAGAATTTGTTTCACCATGTGGGATTTATTATCCTTTTCCCACGGTGACCTGTTACAGGACTGTTCAGAACAACAAAGTTGTACGCAATTCCACGTGTCACTAGTTCATATTATGAGTCTGATATTTGGATTACCAAACATACATTCTGTGTCCTTTCTGGAGCATCTCCAGGAATTCCATTTGGTCCTCTGTAGCCCAATATATTGAAGATATCCCTAGATGTCTTGTTTAGGGATGAATTCTGGAAGAGGCTGGAACCCTAGCTTGGAAAGATCATATCTCCTGAAATACAGAGAATCTGAGTCTTATTTTTGGATACAGGATTCATCATGATTTTATCTTCAGACCCTAGAATTTTAAGATCCTGAAACTTCTCCAATCTAAAAATACAGTGACTGTACCAAAACGTAGCATTTTTAGTATTTAGGGTTTCTCTAGCTCGGGGTCAAACTAGGGTTTGACTTTCCTGGAGTTTCACCCAACCAAATTTCTTGATCCAGGTCTCTAAAATTAGGTTTTGATGAGGAGAAAAATTCTATGTTGGTATCACTCAAAAATTCCTCTTTTGTACAAAGCCCTAATTTCCGCATCAAAGACTGAAAATGCTCGGAATCAAATTTTGCTTCGACAGAAAGATGCGCCCTAAGGAGGAGAATTGTTCCACCTTACTTTTGCTGAAAATCTGTGGAGGAAGGTCCAAAAACTAGGAAGCCCTAGTTCCCACAGTTGCACAGTGTCTTCTTCTTAGGTTAGCTCTGACTCAATGTTAGTTTTTCAACATTTAAGCTATCATTATGTTAGGATATTTTCACTGAGAGAATAACAAGCACAACAATAACATAAGCACACCACAAGTGACAAGAGACACAAAGAGTTTTGATTGGGGAAACCATAAATGGAGAAAACCCCGCAACTTCCTCAAAGATAGAATCACCACAAGATGTAAGACCCCAAAACAGTAAGATGCACTCCCAACAGCAGTAGTCTTCTAGTCCCAGTATATTTCCTTCTCCACTAGTGCGCCACACTTGAGAGAGCAAGTGATGTGTTGTACAAGTGATAAATAGAGAGACTCTCACTCTCTATTTATATTCTTCCATTCACTTGAATTGCACTTTCACACGTAGGCTCAACCTACAATTACTTACTCGAGCCTACACCTTAATTAGTGTATAATAACTCAAGTTCCCCGAAACTGTGGGGACTTACCTAATGACTTGACAATACTTGTTTACATTATTAATCCTCCTGATCGGAACATTAGGGGCATGACAACATGACTCAAATACATAATAGAAACATCCCAGAATAAACATTGGGTTACAATACATAAGATACATAGAAGAATACGTTCCGAAGTTACATATACATCAACAAACTACATCATCATACTAATCACCGGGGCTTATCAAATGATAACTCGTTGCACAAGCCCCAAGTAGCTCCAAATCATAAGGAACCTCTATATGTGAAAAAGATGGCTGAGACTGATATTCCACTGACTGCATCACATCTGACTTTTGACAACACTGCTTCTCAATGTCTTCATTACTGATACCCTTGTGTGGCTCTGCATGATATGACTTTGAATGATCACATGAAAATTCTAAATGCTCCTCTTCCATACTAAGGTTTTCCAAGGTCTCCAGATCCATGCTTCCCTCTTTGGAAGTATAGTAGATCGGACTTCCACAAATTTCTAAATAGACACTCCCCTTGCTTGATATGGCATAGATAGGATTCTTAATAAGATATCCACAAAAATACCAATAGTCATCATCATCATCTATGTTAGATGTGATGGATTCCCAATTGCTGATATCAGGTTCCGATATCAAGTTTTCTTTGTCTTCATTACTGATACTGATATATGGCTCAGACTGATCATTTGGATAAACTGCATGATCCTTTTTCATATCAAATTTTCCCAAGGCCACATGGTCCATGCTCTCTCCTTTAGATATGTCATAGATAGAAAAATCAACAAAACCATCAAAAGTTTCTGGTTCATTATTTTCCTCTTTATTCATGTCATAGACCGGATTTTCCATGAATGTCCAGGACTCCTCATCAATATAATTGTCAGGGATAAGGGAGTCTTCATCACTTGTATCATGCTCCAAGCTATACTTTTCCTCATTTTCATACTCATCTTCTTCAGAGAAAAGGTCTCAAGGCAATAAACCTTCCAGACTGTCATCATTATATGGAGAACACATAGGAGTCCCATCATGTACATTATAGTTTTCATCATAAGTTTCACTATAAGATTCAGCAATGGTTTCATCCTTAGGTTTGTACTGTTTAGCTAGTGACAAAGGGTAGGCCTGGCCTACCATGCATATATGATCAGGCTCGCTTGAAGTTGTTTCCTGACTACTGAACTCAGGAAGTCCATGTTCCATGACTTGATTTGCAGCATAACAAGTGCTTTCTTGGTGGAATTGTTCATAGGGTCTATACCATGGAATTACTTCTTCTACCATGTTAGCTAAGTCTAACTAGTTTGGAATCCTAGGTTCCTACCGAGGAAATTTATTTTGATACATCTGATTTTGCTTGGGCTGAAAGTTCCTAGGTCCATTATTCTTTTCCATTGTGATCAATCTATTATGAATGTGATTCTAGTGTGAAGAATGATTGGCCATTAGTTGGTTTTGACTAGTAACCAATTCTTTTATCATGTATGTTACCTTTTCCATGGGATCTTTAGAGGCTCCCTTTTCTTCTGATTCAACAGATTTTCCCTTTTCTTTGTTGTATGAAGTGTTTTCCCTAGTGTAACCTGGAATGTTGAATTTGCTTGAAGATTGCATATTCTTTTCTATTTTCTCAGCCAATTCCTGAGTAGTTTTTAGATTGGTCGGCTCTTTGTCTCTTAACTGGTACCTCAAATCACCAGTGACAGCTTCGATGTAAGATATGAGGAGGGAGGAATCCTTTGGATTGATTTCGTTAGGGAGGTCTGCAACCACACGCCTGAAATTAGTGTTAAATTCATCCATGGTTTCATTCTCTATCTTCTTAATGTTATGAAGGGCAGCAAGCAGATGTCTTGGTTCTTTATTTTTTCCCCATTTCTTCTTAAAACCCTCTAGGAATTCACTAAGAGTTTTATATGAATCATCATCTAGGTCCAAATAGCATTCTTCAGCATCATCTTCTAAGGATAAAGCAAAGAGCTTCATTTTGACATCATCATGGTCATGGGCAACATCATTGCAATAACTAACCAGGTGCTTTTCAAACTTTTGAAGGTGAGACTTGGTAGTGATGGCATGATTGCCCTGAAATATGGGGAGATTCTTGATAGCTTCTTTTGGAATTGCATGGGGAGCACCTGCTATCTGAGAAAATGTTGGACACCCAATATGCAAGTGAATTATAGCTAACATATAGAGTGTACAATATTTATTGTCAGCCCAGGGAAGTCTTGTATTTCAAGGATAACATGCACAATATATGCTTAAACACTAAATTGCTGTAATTGAACAATCCTATCCTCTGTTAGGCTATGCTCATCCCAAGAATCTACTTAATCTAGTTACCTTCTAAGGAATGCAATCACAATTACCTTCTGTTATTCTCAATCTAAGAATGGAAAGATAAAATTCACATCTAAATTACAATTGTATATAAAGGGAAATTCTATCCAAACCACTTAATGATTAACTCAACTATCTAATCTGATTATCCTAGGAATCCAAAGACATAAAGTGAATATTGATCTAGGAATTTGAAATACAGAAATTGAGTTCAACTATTCTATGAAATTGAAGTACAGGAATGAAATTCTACAATCATAAAAATAAGAGACAAGCTGCAAAGATTCATGGAAACAACAACTAAAAGATCTAACGATGAACATAGTTGTTACAATTACCACATGAATTGCATAAGAAATAATTACCTACTTAGTCGACAGTCACACCATGCCACTACAGGTATCCAAGAGATGCAATCAGGACACACTGTAAATCCACACTTGTTACAGCTTCCTACGAAAAAATAAAATTAACATAACATCACACAACAAAATAATTGAAATGCCTAATTTAGCTCAGCGATCCCTGTGGAAGGCAGGCCTAGCCTTCACACAAAGATGCTGGATTAACACATGTAAAACCCTTTAGAACAGAAGTAACTCCTTGTATTAAAAGACATACCGATTACACAATTCCTCCTCAGAGCTAATACAATGAATTGATTTTATGTTCAACAACCCCTGGGTCGAAACAGTTCTCCATATTTATACAATGTAAATTATAACATCCTATCCTATTATGGGGAAGCCATGAAGATCTCTGATCTTTGGGTGCCCTAAATGACAACAGCTATTACAAACGTGGCAAGATGAAAAATAGAAAATATAGGGAAACTGTTCATCTCCCAGAGAGTGACGATATCTTCAGATTACAGCTATACAAAAGCAGCAGCGCACTGTTGACCTCCAAGTCTGACGCATTCTGTTACAGCTACCTTGGCACAACTTTTCCTGGGATATCACACTGGAACCGCATTCCTTGGGTAATGATAGGATGGATGGGGATCAGCTTGAGTGATGAATGCCCATCCTTTTCGTAGCATGTTCAACATGATCTTCTTGCAGTCCATATATCTCAAAATACGTTTATAAACTATCATATGTTAGCGCATTGAGAGATATGAAGCCTTAATTATCACAATCACAAGTATTAATAAAATAAAACAATGACCAATCATACCTTGGTGGTTTGAAGAGTAGAGTGGGGGTAAAACGTTTATTTGGCATGCTCAATGGGGTAGGATAGAACAAAAAGAGGTAATTAAGGTGGTCAAAAGGGGCCACTTCTGGGACCAACATCTCCCCCCAACTATCTTGTTGCATGTACTTATGCAATAGCCTCCATTATTCCAAATATGAATCTTACATTGTGCTCTGTTCGTAGAGAGATGAAAAGTTGAAGCGAAATTCAAATGTCCCTTCTCTTTCTATGAACCCTCTGTGGGCTATCCAATATCTCCAGCATTGCTGCTCCTCTACCTTGGTTAGTGAGAAATATATCCTGTATGGTTTTGCTGGCCACCAAATGAGGGAAAATTTAAATTTCAGGCCCAACCAATTAGCCCCACATTCCCTGATACATCCAACATAACCCTCAACCCTGGAAAGTGTTGTGCGCTAATTGCACACCAGCAGCAGAAATCTTGTGAAAGCTATCTCCTCACTTGAGAAAGTGGGAGAGGTGTGACCTTGGGGGCAAGCACAGAGCTAGGTACTATCACCTACTCCTATTTCCTCTGTTTAGGTTAACTCCTAACGAAGCCAAGGAGGGTAGTCCCTAACAAAGAGTTTTCTATGGCTCAATGTTTAAGTTAATTTTTAGATGTTTCGAATGCGGATGGGTGTTGTTTAGGAGTTATTGTGATTTAAGATGATTAATGTGATGAATTTAACACAAGACAAAGCAATCCACATTGCTATCACCAGAATTGAAACATGGACAAATATTTGAGAGCTTCATGAAATAGATAAAGCATTCACAGATATGATTTATAATCAAACATTCGATGGACAAATGGCCCAGATTATCAACAATGCTAAAAGATGGGACCAGTGCCTATGGAGTCAACTTATCAGAGATGCTTTGCGTGTAAATATGTGAATTCCAAAAGATGCCAGTGAATGTTAGGTTTTGCAAGTGCTCTTGGTAAGTTTTAAGAGTTTTTTGTTTGTGATCTTCACTTATGGTGGCTGGATGTCCTAACCGGCAATTCCTTCAGTGGCTCTATTCGAAGACATGACAGACCTGTCTAGGGTCAAAGGTAAGTGTTCAATAACTTAACTACCAGTGCCCAGACTAGGTAGCTCGGTGCCCACACTTGGAATTTTCCCACATGCCTCGGTATTTATCAAACAACGTTGGTGCGTTGGTTATGAGGAAAAGTTTTAGTTAAGTTCCTCTTGTGGGGTTTAGAGATCCAATTCCGTTTCTAGGTATTTCAATTGAAGATCGGTCAGAGCATACTTTGGAAAGGAGGGAAGGGGGTTAATTAATTAAAGGGATGTGAGTTGGGAATTTTATTAAGTTAATTAATTAAAACTCTTCGACAGAGAGCGCTCTTGACCTCGTCTTATGACAGTGGCTCAAGAGACTTAGCTAATCTATATGCTTGATGCAAGGATATGCAATGGGAATGCTCTCCTATAGAGAGTGCTCCTGACTTGGATTACAACAAGTTCAAGAGACTTTCAAGATTAATTGATTAAATTATTAAACAATGAAAAGACAACTCTTCGATAGAGAGAACTCTTGATCTACAAAGTGAGATTCAAGAGATTTCTACTTTAAACTGTTGAATTACTTATGAAAGATACAAAAAATTAAAAGATGAAGTAATCAACATAGTTAATGAAACAAATATCTACTTTGAAAAAAAATGAAACTACTCTAAGTACTCGAAATAAATCTAAGCTAAGAACAAAAAACACTCTTCCCCAAATGGGGAAGAAAAACCAAGTATGGAAGGCCCTATCCCACTTAGCCTTGTTTTATTAATGAAGTACAAATGCCTTTGGAACTTAATCCTTATCAGGACTTTGAGAAGAAACTTAAGTAGAAATGAAAAGCTCTTATGAGTTTGTACAAAGGAGAATGACTTCTTTTTTGGCTTTGGATCCTTGTCTTTGGATCTAGTTCTGCTTGCTCTTTCTTGTTTGGTTTTGCTTTTGGTTCACCTGTAGATAAGAGCTCTAAACAAGGACTAGTGAGAGTGTTAAGAAACCAAATTTAACCTATGATTCGAAAAGATTAAGTAGATGAGAAGACAAGTGCCTTATGAGATCAAACAGGAGATCAAAACAATGGAATGAGACCCAAAATCAAAACTTGGAAAGGATCAGGCAAGCTCACCGTTTTTTATGTAAAATGCACGATTTTTGGCAAAACGAGTTGGGATTTTTTGAGAATTTAAAATTAAAGATTTTTTAACATTTTAGGCTAATTTCCAGAATCTGGAAAATAGCAGAAAATTGCAGAAAATCAGTAAAAAAACAGCAAGTACAAAATGGCATGCTTTTCGAGAAAAAGTCAAAAAAAATCTTCTTCTTTTTTTTTGAAAAATTTCTGATTTTTTAATGAATTTCCATAATTTAGAATTAACAGAAAAAGTCAAAAACAACGATCTTGAAATTGCACGCTTTTCGAGAAAAAGTCAAAAAATTTAAAAAAAAAATTTGAAAATTTTTGAAAATTTTCTGATTTTTTAATGAATTTCCAGAATTTATAATTAATGAAAAATATAGAAAACCAGCAAGCCCAAAAATGGAAAATTTGCATGTTTCTCGAGAAAACTCGTGCATGTTTTCCAAGGCAAAAAGAAAGATGGATTTAAAAAGGAAATGAAACTAGATCTTTTAAAAATGGACCTTTAGAAAGCTGGATCTAGCTTTGAAAAAGTAGATCGAAGGCTAGAAAGGCTAGATCTAACTTAGTAGAAGCCAAGCAAGCTTAAAATAAAGATTTAAATGACTTGATAACTTCTACAAAAGTGGAAAAGAGGTAAGATAGAACCTTGAAAATAGAGATCCACTTGTAGCAATCAAAGTAACCAGTAGAATTTTTTAAAGTTTCTTTGGAGAAGGAAAGAAAGATCCATAACCACTTGCAACCCTGCAAACAAAAATATTAATAATGGAACACTTATATGGTGAAGGTATTATATGCCGAAAGCTCCTGCTAGATGCAATCCCTGAAGACACAAAAAACTCAATGTAGATTTGATTAGAAGCCTAAGTACTAGATTGTTAGTCTTCAATAAACATAATAATCAAATTGCAATACAAGGGTAGGGTGAAATAGATATTACTTCACATAGGATGAAGACACAATGCCAAAATCCCATCAAGTGACCTCCAAAGTCTCAATATTGTTATTAACAAAAGAAGCTTCCAAAATCCAACATAATTTCTATGCCAAACTCTCCCTTCCAATAGAGCTGAAAGAGCCTCTATTTAACAAATGAGAAAGTGCTAAAACCCTGAAACCAAGAAACCAACCCTAACTAGCTTAGCCACCTAACAAAGAGCTTAGACCTAAACCGGAGAACTGGGAGCGAGGGGAGGCCTCCACCCAGGCAAGGCGCCCCCACTCCAAACCTGTGCACTGAAAACAAGCCAAGGATGAGGCCACACATGTGATGTAGGTAAGCTCATCCTTAGGTTTGGCTGGAGCCTCCGTTATGTTTGGGAATCCCACTGATGGTGCAAGCTTTAGTCTTCACTTCGATCAAATCACCGGACCAATGAGTGCTCTCCATCTCATCTTTAGCTGGAGATGACATGTTTGCTAACTGATAATAAATTAATTGCTCTCTTAATGATGACTGAAGCTGAGTTATGATAACTCCAATCATCATAAGTGCTTGATGAGACGTCATTTAGCTTTTTATTTTACTGAATTTGGATTAATTTGGAGAGTTTTAGTTTTCTCCAAAATAATAATTTTTTTTAATAAAAATCATTTTTTAATAAAAATCATTTTTTTAATAAAAATCATTTTTTAATAAAAGTCATTTTTTAACTAAAAGTCATTTTTTTAATAAAAATCAGTTTTTTACTAAAAATCATTTTTTTACTCAAAACTAACCTTTTTTTAGTAAAAAGGCATTATGTGTCCGATTGCTGATCTGAAAGTTGGCTCTGACTGGATAGCTGATCAAGAATGATTTTTGGCTTAAGTTTAGAGCCTTCAATCACTGAATTCTGATTCCGAATCATGAACGGGTTTTTTCCATTTAATTTATGGAAAAATTAACCAAAAAAACTTAGGAAAAGTAATTAAAAAATTAAAAAAAATTAAAAAAATTCATTGTTCTAAAAAGATTTTTTTGAAATTTTTTTATGTGTCCAGATGACTTAGGACATGACCATGATCTATCTAAATAATGTATAGTAGGATTATAACACTCAGTTGGGCTCTAATAACCCCCCAAGGCCCAGAATTCAACATCGAGCATTCCAGCTTTGGAGGAAGCGGGAGAAAACCTCGTCAATTATACTCGGCTAAAGGCAAAGCATAATTGTCAGTGGCAAAAAACTCCCTGGAATACCCTATTTGAGATTCTATGTCTCAGGAGACCGAACCACTCAAAAATATCCTACTAGCACATTTTATTACAAACCCCACGGGGCCATGGTCAAAACTATTCAAATAAAAAGGTGACTAGCCAATATTGGCTAGACAAGCAGATGGATCGACTGATACACTGGAATCAGGCTTTGAACAAGTCTGTCAACTGGCAGCTCCTCAGGTAACCCAATTTATGGTACAAAAAGTTGGATAACAGAAAGTTCCTCTTCAAAATTTCTAAAATAATAGGGGTCTCTTCACCTGAGTGTAGGAGAGGCAACCTGCCATCTGTGCTTACTTCCTTCGAACGCTGCTTCTTGGTGTATAGAAATATGGTTGGTACAAGTAGAAACAACTTCCTCTTGCAGTTCCATTATGTTCCGAGTTTGGATGGGACATGAGAGAAAACTCCTGTGTCGAGTAAGAAAAATACCCAGATTTTGAGGCTCACTTCGACCCCACAGATTAGAGTGAGCTTCATTGTGAGAAAAGGTTTGAAAATACCTTTCCCACTGAGCATGATTGCTCACAAAAGAGGCAAAATCCCTCAACTGAACATCTCTTGAAAAAGGGATAGGATTTGAATGGCGGTCTAGAGGGCACGCCATCTCATGCAAATATAATTCACACAACAAATTTTGATCTTCAAAATTGCTTCTTAAAAACATTTCCAAAAATTTTGCTGAGGTTGTTATCTCAAATGACCTCCCTTCTTTCATAGCTCTCAACTTAAACCAAAAAAATTGTTCAAACAGAAAGACAAGGTAAGAAGAAGAAGGTACCCTAGTGCCTAGGAGTTCTTGAGAAAGAGCATACATTTGCTCTTTTTCCTTCGACATAGACCGAAACTTTTTCAGCTCCCTTAAATTGCTCTGTATCTCTTCTTCTCGAAGTCTCTGGGTCATGCGTTCTTCTGCCCATTTCTTCTCCAGTCTTTTGATAATCTTTTTATGCTCAGTAAGAGAAATTATCCCTTCTTGGTATTTCTCCACCTAGCTCTTCCATTTTATTACCTCCATTCTTAAAATTGATATTTTTGCTATAGGGTTCAGGGTTTCTTCTTCATGATGCTCCTCTTTGTCAGAATCCAGGTCAATGAAGTTTTGAAGGGGATCAATCCACACCTTTTCACCTGATGTGCCACATTGGACATTCAACACATCTGAAGCTATTTCTGGGGCTACTGGTTCTTATGTGAGAGCAACCTTTTCTGGACTCTCTTCAGCAACAACATCCAACACTCTTGGAGACGCTGGTTCTTATGTAACAACGTCCTCTTTCTGGGGTTATCTCATGGCAATTTTGGTAGCTAACTGTGAGGACGTTGGTTCTTGTGGAGCAACTACCTCCTGAATTTTAATTCCATTTTCTATTTGATTATCAGTTGCTATCTCAGCCAAAGGCTATGAGGCTACTGGTTCTTGGGTGACAGAGCCCTGTTCTTCTTTTTCCTCCTGATGCTGAAATTAGATGTCTTCTTCAGTATGCAGCTTCTCCTCAAGGATTTTAGTATCACCTGAGGGTTTTGTTTGAACTTGTTCATCTTCACTCCAATCCATATCAGGAATGACATCCACTTCAGGGTTATTTTCTTGTTGCATTCCAAGAGTCCCTATTGCAACCTTCAAGGATGTTGGTTCTTGTGTGACAACATCCTGACTCACTTATTCATCTCCATGCTATTGTGGAACCTCTTCTATGATTTTTGTGTCATGGGACAATTCTATATTTGTAGTACAAAATTCTTTATTAAACTCTAGAGTACCCTCAATTCCTAGTTCTCCTCCCATTTGGAAAGCCACTTGGACAAGCACATTCAAGGATGATGGCTCTTATGTGATAGCACCTTGTTCAACCCCATCATTTCCTTGTTGTTGTGGTTCCAATTATATAACTTCTATGTCATGGGAGGACTCCAAGGTCACAGTGAAATCTTCATCCATACAATCAGGAATAACTTCATCCCTTGGTTCCTCTCTCTCAGAGTTAGTGGCAACTTCAGCAAGAATATTTAAAGATGTTGGTTCTGGTGTGACAGCATCTTCTTTCTCCACAACTTCCTCTATTGTAGGTGCAGACTGTTGTGTTGTAAAGGCATGAATTACAATCTTGTGGCTTGCTTCCTTAAAGATTTCTCCACAGGTAGGACAGGCCACTCTTTCTTCCTCATTACCAGGCTCGGTAGGATTTGGTCCCTCCAATTGATCTGCAGCCTCCACCAATGTGTGCAGCTTCCTTTCACCCTGTTTTTTGCATGGTTCTTTCCAATTTTCCAATTCCTTTCTAAGTGTTTGGACTTCCTCTTTTAATAGCCTATTTTCAGACAAAATTCCTTTAATTTGGGGTTCTTCTTCGACTAGCCCCTGTGGGGCATCAATTGGCCTCGGTTCAAGAATGGGGAACTCAATTTGTGCTTCTAAGGTTGCCCATATTTTTCTTGTTGATTCTGCTTTTCCAACTGACCTGGTTCTTTTCCTTCTTATTGGTGGAGATATGTTAATTTCATCCTTTGATCTCTTCCTTTTTCTTTGTGGTGCTAGAGTTTCCGGATTCACAGCTGAGGTATAAGGAATGTTCCTAGTTTCAGCATTTTCTTGTTCCTCAGGATGTTCTTCCTCAATCAAAGTTCCTTCCCACTCAGGTGAGGATTCAATGGTCACCAGCTCAATATTTTCTTCTATTACCATGGATCTGTCATCTTCAGGTTCAATTGTCGCAGCATTTAATGATGCTCCAGTTTCACCCTCTACTGTCAGAGCTACCCTATTATTTAGTTCTTCCACAGGGTTTTTATGTACATCTTCTCTCGATTGTTCTGCTTGTGTCCCTGGTTGATCCTTTGATCCAGTCTCATATCCCCCCCCAACTATATTGGAGGGGCTCCGATCCTCCTGTTTTGTTTCATTTCCCCCCAACTGTGGATGGACATGCTCTTCTTCTATTGGGATACCGGGAAAAGGAGTGAGTTCCTGAACTTGAGCTGTAAATTGATCACAAGTTATATTGTGTTGAGCAAGGGTCCTTAATATTATTAATTTAATGAGGCCATGGTGGGTCGGTGAGGTGAGTGGATGTTTTTCAACTTGAACAAACCCCTCAATATGATATAAATAAGTGAGCAAATAATATGAAATATTTAACACAACCTTGTGACAGAGATGAGATAGTAAAGGGAATTCAGAATTATAGACTATTTGGTACCTACCTTCACAAGTGATATATTTCTTGAGGAAAATAATGACTTGATTCCATGGCTGTGGAAATGATTGTAATACTAACCCTGTTTTTGTTGTTTGTACCTACTCCCCCTCTATTGGAAAGTCCTATACTCCTACAGTAGTGGGGACTCTACATCCAAACCAAGCCCTTCCCACCTGAGGAATACCAGTGACCTCAGCCATAATGGCTTCAGAAACATCAATTTGAAATCCCCAAACCTCTGAGTGAGTTTATGTGAGGTTCAGAGCAAACTGTAAGGATGCTTCATAGTGAAATCCATTCAGACGTTTGAAAAAGTCCGTCCAACCGGCAGCTTGAAAGATAGTGAAGACTGCAGTGTTTATCTTGAGTTCTCATGTGTTTGAAGGTTCATAACGAGCTGAAATCCCCATGTTTCTGACTTCAAAATTAGTTTGCAGTTCAATAGATTACAAACTCTGACAATGTAGGTTATAGCACAGAGTATGCATGGACCGCTGAGAGGAGATTTAGGAAAATTTGGAAAGTTTCAGCGCACCAGATTATTTGAAATTTTATTCCGAATTGGGAAAGGTGGCGGTTATTAGGTAGCATAATTATTCTTTATGTAGCACATGTAGAGAGTTAATCGATGCAATAATGGGCATAAAAAGGGAGGTACGACTGAAATTGTTAAATCATATTGATACTTAATCAAGTGGTTAATCAAAGCCATACCTTCGAAAATGCATGCTAGATGTCCTTCGGAGAATAATAGAACGTGTGGTTGTAGACATTAAGGAAACCAAACTTGTGCGCTGTGCAGTCATTAAATATAATCATTATTACGAAGGTATTGCAATAACTCTTTCTGTTGGTGAAGCAAAAACCATTGTGTCAAAATGGTCGAAAACATGATAAATATCACATTATGGGTCAGATTGCCAACATCAGGAATTGGAGCCATATCTAGAGGAGTTGATAGCGTGCAAAAAGATCTACTAATAACATAGGAGTCACAGTCGCAGGTCATAAAGAAATTGAAGTAGACACGCGGCCTCAATGCTAGAAAAATCAACTAAATATAGCGGAGTTGCAGCTGCCAAAAAAGATGTCGCAACTGCCGAGAAATATATCGAAGCTATCGATAAAAAATGTCGTAACTGACAAAAAAGGGAAGAAAATGTTAAGTGAATGGAAAGTGACTGCGTTGGAGTGACGGGAAATAGGTTTTTATGCTCAAAAGTGAAATGGGGTCACAGCGTGTGGAAATGGAAGAAGGCAGAGTTTCATGATGTGGGAGCTGCTGGAAATGGTGTTATAGCCATCGCAAAATGGTTTCATAACTGCCGGAAAAAGGTGTTGCAGCTACCGAAAAATGGGTGTCACAGCTGCCAGAAAAAGGTGTCGCAGCTGCGACAAATTTATTTAAGGGAAAAAAAGTTCTTGGTGCGGGAAGGCATAGAAAAATGACTTTTGGTCGATAGGCCCAATCTAACCCTCATCCTTGGGCGCTTCCCTACAAATTTTGGAAAAGCAACAAAAAAATATCAAGTGCAAAAATAAAAGATAACATAAAAAAAACAATTATTTATGTACAATTATTCATACACGATTCACAGTGATCAATTAACGATTGACAGAGGCAGAGAGAAATTCCTACCCTTGTGCTAGATAGTAATCTGGATCAGCGATAATTTGTGAGATAAATGCATCATTTGAAATTGGTTTATGGTATAGCTGTAGCTTGTGACCATTGGAAATAATGGTGCACGGTTTTCATCGATAGTTACCAGGTGGACTATGTCATTATCAAATACCCTGTCTACTAGGTATGGGCCCAACCATCTTGTGTGTAATTTTCCCTTGAAATCTCTTTTGAATCTGGAATCATATAATAGTGCCCAGTCTCCCTCATAGAAGACCTTCTTTTTAATGAATCGGTCCTGCCAATTAGATCTCTGTTGTTTAATTAACACTGTTTGGTCCACTGCAGCTAACTGATTCTCATCCAATTCATTCAGTTGGTTCAACCTTCTTTTCTAGGTTTCAGTTACATCCAGGTTTACTTCTATGGCCGTATTTAGGGACTTTATTTCAAATTCAATTGGGAAGATGGCACTTTTTCCATATACTAAGTCATAAGGAGAGAAACCTATGGTGTTATGCCAAGTGGTGCGATATGCCCATAGTGCTTCTGAAATCCTGTCAGCCCAATCTCTACGATGGCTCATAACTATATTGGTAAGGATAGATTCAATAACTTTATTAGTGCTTTCCACCTGGCCATTGGCTTGGGGATGGTAAGGTGAAGCTACATTATGCTAAACATGATACTTCCATAGCAGAGCTTCAAATTGATGTGACATGAACTGTGGTACCCCATTAGTAACTACTTCCTTAGGTACCCCAAAATGGGTAAATATTTCACTGTATAGAAAGTCGATCACAACCTGGTCATTAACCTTCACCAGAGCTACAGCTTCTACCCATTTGGTCATATAATTGGTACAGACCAAGATGTAGGCTTTCTCCTTGGAATAAGCGATGATAGAGCCAATGAAATCTAGAGCCCATCTATCAAAGGGTTCAATTACTGATTGTGGTTGCAGAAGAATTTGATCTAATTTGTTGGGATGACCCATCCTTTGGTAGCTATCATAGGACTAAACATATCTTTTTGCATCCTTGAAAAGAGTTGGACAATAGTAGCCCATTCTTAGCGCTTTGTGTCCTGTCCTTCTATCTGCAAAATGTCCCCCATAAGGTTCATCATGGTAGGCGTTCAGTGTATGAAAGATTTCATCTTCCCTTACACATCTTCTGATTCCAAGATCAGGACCTGTGTAAAAGAGGTGACCATTTACCCAACAATACCTCGAACTTTTCTAGATGATTTTTCTCTTTTCTCTTTTGGACATATGTGCCGGAAGCTTTCTTGCAACCAAGTAATTAGCGACATCTACATACCAAGGGGTATGAACTGAAACTGTGAATAAATGTTTATCTGGAAAAGAGTCCTGAACAGGAAAATTATCATCACTGTTAGTGAAACGAGATAGAAAATTAGCGACAACATTTTCTTTTCCAGGTTTATCTATGATGGTAATATCAAATTCCGGTAATAATAAGATCCATCTAATCACTCTGGCATTAGTGACGGGTTTTTTCATTAGATATTTAATGGAAAAGTGGTCAGTGTGCACAAATGTAGGGTATCCAGTAATGTAGTGTCGAAATTTGTTAATAGAGTAGAAAATAGCTAAGAACTCCTTCTCGATGACAGTATACTTAAGTTCAGCAGGGGCTAAGTTTTTACTAATATAATAAATTGCATAAGGTACTTGACCATCCTACTATCCTAAAACTACTCCAATAGCAATATCAGAAGCATCTGAAGAAATGTGGAAG
The DNA here is from genome assembly GCA_001517045.1 of Pseudotsuga menziesii. Taxonomy (NCBI): domain Eukaryota; kingdom Viridiplantae; phylum Streptophyta; class Pinopsida; order Pinales; family Pinaceae; genus Pseudotsuga; species Pseudotsuga menziesii. The sequence continues at coordinate 147,446 of LPNX010550278.1, forward strand.
GGTAGGGTCCAATTGGGCCGTCTTAAGATAGGAGCTGTGGACAGCTTCTCCTTAAGCTTAACAAACGCTATCTGGCATGCTTCATTCCAAACAAACTGCACATCCTTCATTAATAGTGAAAACAAAGGAGAAGCAAGTTTGGAAAAATTCTCTATAAATCTTCGGTAGTATCCAGCATGTCCCAGAAAACTTTGCACCTCTTTTTGAGTTGCAGTAGTAGGTATATTTTTTATTACCTTGATTTTTGAGGGATCCACCTGAATGTCATTGATAGAGATGAATTGCCCCAATACTACTCCCTCACTCATCATCATATGGCACTTTTCAGTGCTTAAGGAGAGCTGGGTCTATTCACAGCGAGTTAAAACTTTTTTCAAATTTTCCAGTGCTTCTTCAAAATCCTTTCCATAAGGAGTGAAATCATCCATAAAAATTTCCATACTGTCATTAAATAATTCAGAAAATATTCTGATTACAGCTCTTTGAAATGTTGTTCGTGCATTACATAAACCAAAGGGGAGCACTCTGTAAGCAAACGTTGCCCAGGGACATGTGAAGGTAGTTTTATCTTGGTCTTCAGGAGCAATCTGAATCTGATTGTACCCTCTAAACCCATCTAGGAAGGAGAAGAACTTCTTCCCTGATAGGGTGTCAAGTACTTGATCAATAAAGGGTAAGGGAAAGTGGTCTTTTTGTGTGGCTTTGCTCAGCTCCCTATAGTCGACACAGACTCTCCATTTACCATTTTTCTTGGGTACAATTACGGCGAGGAGACCCACTCGCTGTGGAAATAGGATATATGAATCCTGCTTCTAAGAGTTTTTGAATTACTTCCTTCACTATGTCCCTAAGATTTGGGTTCATTCTTTGTTGAGGCTGGCACACAGGCTGGGAGTCACTTTTAATAAAAATATGATGGGTGCACAGGTTAGAGAGAATACCCCTCATGTCTGTATACTCCAAGGAAAATGCCCCCTTATGTTCGTTCAAGAGACTGATCAAGCGCTTCTGTTCATCTAAGGAGAGGCTGGGGTTAATATTCAGGGTTTTTCCAGACTCTACCTCAATGGGAATACTTTTTGAGTTTTTCAATACTGCGATTATGTGTGTGTCACTGACTAGTGCTTCTTCTATGATATTTTCTTGTTCTTCCTTACCTAGAGTAATGTTCAGGATTTGATAAACTTCTTTATTGAATGAGGTGGGTTCAATGATGAAGTTATTAATGGCATCATCTTCAAATTCATCTTTAAAAATTAAGTCTTTTCCTATAGTTAATAATGGATGAACTCCCTCCTCTTCCTCTGGCTCCATCCAAAAAGAAGTTTCAGCTTCTAGAATCGGCCAAGCTGGAGGATAGAGAGTGAGGTTCTTAGTCTCGGTTCCATCTGATATGGTCATAGATCCAGATCGACTTCTTATGCAAGCATCATCTATGGCTAACCAAGGCCTTTCAAGGATCAATGGGTATCCTCCCAGCTACGACATAGGTTATAAAACCAAGAAGTCAGCAGGATACTCCCAAGAGTCAACTGAGATGACGAGATTATCCAGAATTCCTTCAGGTTTAATGGTGGATCTATCTGCTAGTTCTAAAATAGTGGGGGTCGGCCTAAGATTAGTGAGCCCAATTTTTCTTATAGTTTTGATTATCATGACATTAATCACTGCTCCTAAATCTACCAGTACATTGGGTATCTGTGTATGGCCAATTTGCATAGTGACAATGGGGTTCCCAAGATCGTCATATTTGGCCAATAGGGTTTTTCCTATTATTAGTGCATATAATTTCCCTATGATGTGGATAGTGGGAGGATATCTGGGTTTCCTTCTTGGTTTCTTTGTGCACAGGTCTCGAATAGTTCTAGAATAGATAGGTATGTCTTGAAGAGCTTGAAGGAGGGGGATTTTGACATAAAGATTCTTTAACTCTCCTAAGAGGTTAAACTGGGGTTGTCCCCCTGTCCTTGGTAGCATTAATCTCTCAGGATATAGTGGTTTCCTAATCAGCTGGGTAGGATACGTATCGCTAGATTTATCATTCTGTGTTTCATTCGTCCCATTTATGGGATGTTCATCATCTTTAATAATGGGGGTTGTATAGGATATATGCTGTGGATTCATACCTTCTTCATGTATAGAGGGTTGAACATCTTCTATGATTAGAGGCTCTACTCTTTTCCCTAAACGTAAGCGAATATCGTTGCAAGGCACAGGAGAAAGGGATTAGGCAGGCATGTTGACAGTCTCAAATTGATGGACTATTTTATTGTTTGGGTTAGGATTAGGTTGAGCAGGCAGCTGAGGTCGTATCGATGCGTTAGGGGCAGAATTGTTCTGCAACTGTAGTTGCAAGTACTGATGAGGGCATTGAGGATATTGAGGATATTTAGGAGGGTATGGTTGTTGTTGATGAGGAGTTTGTTGAGGAAACTGGTTCCCCGGATGCAAATTCTTCCATCCAGGAGGCATTCCTTTGTGTCGTGGTTTAGCTCACACAACTGACATACTTCTCCCTTGTTAAGTGGGCACTCCTTCAGAGGGTGGTTCTTTCTACATCGAGGGCAGAACACACCTAGTGTGAGGTCCTCTACTGCCTGTTTTTGCTTTTCTCTCAGGATGTTGATTTCCAAGGAGATAGAGCTCATCATTTGTGTTTTGAAATTTTCAAGGAGGTTTCCTATCTCTGCATGGGTGGCTCCTCCATTAGATGACTTTTGATTTTTGTTGAAGACATCATGTTCTAGCTTATCCCATTTGTCCCACCTATTATTCCTTGAAGATCCCCTGGAGTACCTTTTGCATAATTCCACAGTGTTTTCAAAAGAATTCTTGGAGATATCCCCCTTTCCTAATAGGTTTAACATATCTAGGAAATCATCCCTAATCCCATGAAGCAGGATTATCTTGAGCACATCTAACCCCATGTTTGTCTGTCCAGCTCTTTGCACATTGTATAAGATCCTTTCACCATAATCTTCTAGACTTTTGTGTTCCTTCTGCACCATTTTGAACAATTCTTCTCTTTTGTCTTTGGTGTTGCAATATTCCTAATATTTCTCCAGGAACACATGTTTAATCCAGTCCCAATTAGTGACGGTTCCACCTCCTAGGCTCATGAACCAGCGTAATGCATTGTCCTTTAGAGTGACAGGAAAGAGCTTCAACTTTTGTGCATCAGTGACATAGTCGTAGCTGCGAAAGAGGATATAAAAATCGAAAATAAATTCATCTGGATCCTCTGCCGCCTTTCCATGGAAGTGAAGCAACACCGATGGTGATATATTTTTCATATGGGTTGTTCCTTCTGGCTGCTGAATTGGGAATTAAAGTGTAGCCATCGTTCCTTTAGGCATGGAATGATCTTCATGATGATGGTTTTCCCCCATTGCCTCTTCCTCGTCAGATTCATGTCTATTACTCATTCCTTCTTCCGTTTTCTCTTCTTTGTTCATTTCTTCGTTCCTCTCCTCGTTCTTTTCTGTGTTCCTATATTCGTTATTTTCTTTGTTCTTCTCCTTGTTATTTTCTTCATTCTTCCATTGATAAACAATATTCTGGTGGAACTGTGTCCATTGTTCTTCAGTTACAATCTTCCCATAAATGTGGTAGATCGGTCTTCTACCAGCAGGTCCGGTTGTACCAGCTTTGTCCTCTTCTGTAGGGATATTTGAGGATGTCATGGCTACTCGTGTGTTCTCCACTGTGGACCCTGATGCTGGAACCCTAGGATCGGTAGGGATTCTTCTGATAGGTGTTTCCTGATGGAAAGCTCTGGTGGATGAATCATTTTTTTCAACAAGATAGTAAATGAATGTCCTTCTAGCCAATTGTGGACCTTGACCACGACTTGACCACCTACACGGTTAGTATTTTGTGGGGTTTTGGGAGTCAAAATATGATCATGCTTTTCCCTTTTTCTATTCATGCAACCCATATCATTACAACAAAAAAATAAAAGATACTAAATAGAAACAATTACAGGATGCAACTAATGATGGTGTTGGATCTTTATCCTTCCCCAGCAACAACGCCAAAATGTTGGGCACCCAATATGCAAGTGAGTTACAGCTAACATACAAAATGTACAATATTTATTGTCAACCTAGGGAAGTCTTGTATATCAAGGATAACATGTACAATATATTCTTAAACACTAAATTACTGTAATTGAATGATCCTATCCTCTGTTCGGCTATGCTCATCCCAAGAATCTACTTAATCTAGTTACCTTTTAAGGAATGCAATCATAATTACCTTCTGTTGTTCTCGATCTAAGAATGGAAAGACAAAAGTCACATCTAGATTACAGTTGTAGATAAAGGGAAATTCTATTCAAACCACTTAATGATTAACTCAACTATCTAATCTGATTATCCTAGGAATCCAAATACATAAATTGAATATTGATCTAGGAATTTGAAATACAAAAATTGAGTTCAGCTGTTCTATGAAATTGAAGTACAGGAATGAAATTCTACAATCGTAAAAATAAGAGACAAGTTGCAAAAATTTATGGAAACAAAAAGTAAAAGATCTAAGGATGAACAAAGATGTTACAGTTAACACATGAATTGCATAAGAAATATTTACCTACTCAGTCGACTGTCACACCATGCCACTACAGGTATCCAAGATATGCAATCACAACACACTGTAAATCCACACTTGTTACATCTTCCTACAAAGAATATAATTAACATAACATCAGAAAACAAAATAATTGAAATTCCTAATTTAACTCAGCGATCCCTATAGAAGGTGGGCCCAGGATTAACATAGAGATGCTGGATGAACACACGTAAAAACCTTTAGATCAGAATTAACTCCTTGTATTAAAAGACAGACCGATTACACAATTCCTCCTCACAGCTAATACAATGAATTGATTATATGTTCAACAACCCCTGGTTCAAAATAGTTCTCCATATTTATACAATGTAAATCATAACATCCTATCCTATTATGGGGCAGCCATGAAGATCTCTGATCTTCAGGTGCCCTAAATGACAATAGCTATTACAAACGTGGCAGGATGAAAAATAGGAAATATAGGGAAACTGTTAATCGCCCTAGGAGTGACGATATCTTCAAATTATAGCTATACATGAGCAACAGCGGATTGTTGACCTCCAAGTTTGACGCATTCTATTACAGCTACCCTGGCACACTTTTCCTGCAATATCACACTGGAACCACATTCCTTGGGTAATGATAGGATGGATGGGGATCATCTTGAGCGATGAATGCCCATCCTTTTCGTAGCATGTTCATCCTGATCTTCCTGCAGTTCATATATCTCAAAATACCTTTATAAACCATCATATGTTAGCATGATGAGAGATATGAAGCCTTAATTATCGCAATCATAAGTATTAATAAAATAAAACAATGACCAGTCATACCTTGGTGGTTTGAAGAGTAGAGTGGGGGTAAAACGTTTATTTGGCATGCTCAATGGGGTAGGATAGAACAAAAAAAGGTAATTAAGGTGGCCAGAAGGGGCCATTTCTGGGCCCAATAGAAAAGTCAAGGGGTTTGAATAATTTCGTCATTTATTGAGATTGGTGAACATGACTCTCTACAAATATGTGATGGATATCTGAGAGGGATTTGTCTCCTAAATTTTCAAGGTTTCTACGAGAAGTCTGCCTATTCAATCTTTCCCTAATAATCCTTTCGGGATCAAGGAGAGGATTGAATAATTGATGGTGGTTTCTTTCAGTAGAAATTCTTGGAGGGATGTTAGACAGTGGAGTCACCAGATGGATCGAGTTTGAATTTTTATGTTTTTTAAAGATTATATCAATCATAAATTTCTATCTTTTTAGTTGTTTAGAAAAAAGTTAAGCTAAGTCGTACTCGGGAATAAAAATATTTATCCCTGGAAATGGTGCCAAAAACTGTTGTCGCCTTTCACACACTTGGTTCACGTGGCAGAAATATTCAAGCCACTCGGTGTGTCCTTGGGGGTAAGTCTCGAGTCAAGGCTATCACCTTGTTCTTGACTCCTCCGTTTAGGCTCAAATCCTAACGAAGCCAAGGGGGGTAGACCCTATTAAGTTACTAAATCTAATTACTTAGTATGGTGATGCTAAATTGAATGAATTACTTAGGAGTTTGAAATTTAACCATAAACAACCATAGATGACAAGATACAAAATGAGCGCACGAAAGCACATTGCTGAGACACAATATATATATATAGCAAGAAAATAACCAGTGCCTTAAAATGGAGTCAAAAGAAAATAAATGTGCTTGCATGTGCTTGGAGTGAATGTTTTGCAATTTCCTCTTCGTACGGTTTTAATTTAATGTGAAATATGAGTTGATTAAAATTAGGTGAAGGGGTGAACTCCAGATATACCCGACAATACTTGGAGTATGTCCAAAACTAAACCTTCATGGCTACCCGCAAGGAATATGTGGGCTGAATGGAGTCTCTGGGGCTATTGTTCATAACGCACCCATTAGGGTGTGACAGAGATCGGTGCCCCGAGGTCACTTTTCAGAAGTTCCTGCTTCCTTTGGGTATTTTTCCATCGTAATGGTTTGATTTAGGTGTTGGATTTTCACCTGATGGTTTGTCAATTTGGGAGAGTGAATCCTAATTATACTAGCCACTCAAGTGCTTTTGATATAGCTTGACTGATTGGATGAACCGCAGCCAAGTGCAGAGCATACACACCGGAGTCTTGTCAATTTTAGTAAATTTTGAGATGGATATTCTTGTTAAAAATAAAACCCTCCAAGAACCTCTTTCGGTCCAAGTGGACCTCAATCAGGGAATCAAGGGGGGGATAATTTTATTATGGTTACTAAAACAAATGATGATATCAATTGAAACATAAAAAGATAAGAAAACCACAATTTTCTAATTATACTACCATGAACCTTTCTTCACCTTTCGGCCCAAAAGAAGGCTCATGGGGTAAGTATTAAAGTTACTTTGAAACCAATAGAAATGGAATATGGAAATGATTTTAAATCAAAGTATACTAACCTGTATATTAGTACTATGCTAGATTGAAAAAATATGAACGAAAAGCAAAAAATGACACGGACGCAAATCCCCCCAGGGGGGATGGGGAATGGACTCGAAAGAGCCTATTCAGAATTATTTTTATTACCAGAGATTACAATATCAAAAAACTGATATGATTCCTCTTGATTCTTATATAGAATGAAACTAAGAGCTTACAAAGTGCAAAACTTAAAGACTTCAGTCAAAAGGGAGACCCTTGGGGGGATTCAGAAGGCCCAAAAGTCACTTTCAAACAGCAGATCCTCCTCTTTTTTGTTATACCTGCTAAAAACCAGAAATATTATTAGACTTAAATATGCCCAAAAGCACTCTGAAAGTACCTTTGGGTCAGCTTACTTTTAACAAAAAAAAAGCTAAGTTAAAACTAGTTAAAAAAGGTAAAAAGGGAACCAAGGAAAGCAAGCTTTCCTTGGGATCTTGGATTTCCTTTTAGGCAGCCAATATGATGTGCAATGATTTCTAGATTTATATTTTATAATAAAAAATATAAATCTAATGCATGCAAGCTACAAATTCTCTTTAAAATTCCATGCAAAAAGGACGATTTCCCTAAAGCTAGATCTAGAATGCTTATGAAACCTTTTAAGAACAAGATCTAGATTATGGAATTTGAGGAGATAGATATATGTTAAATTTAATTTAAGATAATAGATATAAATGATATCAAAGCTGTGAACAAAGTAATTAGGTAAAAAATTTGATTTTGAAGGAGGAGAAGGAGAAGAGAAGTGCTTGTTGCTGAAGGAGATCTGCAATGGAAACTTGTTAGTGGAATACAGAGGGGCAATGTCTTCACAAATAATTTGGATTTAAAGTGGATTCAAACTATATCCATAGCTCATCCAATCCTTGCTACCTAAAAGATAAACACACAATCCTGCATGAAAACTCAGGAGATCTGGATATATATATATGAAGAAGAGACAAGAATTACATGCAAATAAACTTATTAAACATGTACAATATAGATCTTCTTATCATATATGCTATGAGATATAATAAAAACAATTAACCTTACTTGCCCAACTATACTCCTATTGATTCAGCTGAATCATTCAGGCCAGATAGGGTTCAGATGCAGAATTTGAGAGAAAAGTCGGCAACATTAATAGCCGTAAGACAATGCTTAATCCACACATATGAGAGCATTACACCATTTGGCCTCCAAAGCTTCTTTATTTAAACAATCAAAAGATTACAACAGTATTACAATAGCAATCCCTTTAATCCAACTCTAACTAGTTTGGAAGAGGAGGCTTATGCTTGGATATATACAAAAACTAGGATATCCATCCGAGGGGGGGAAAAAATCCCAAGGAGACAGATCAAATCAGGTAATGGAGAGTCAATCAATGCATATCTAAAGCTGAACTGAGCCTACTCTGAGTCTCACTGAGTGCAATTTTCAATCAGAGAGCTGATCTCACTGACACCTCAACTTGTTGACTGAAGCATCCCCTAAAACTCCTCCAGATGAGCCCAAACATGTGGGGGAGAGAGGGAGGGCGAAATTCCCCATAAAGGATGCTGAATTTCAACTCTGGATCTATCCATATCACCTCCTTTAGTCAAGGATTTGTCAGATCCAGTCAATCTGGTTTAGATCTAACTAATTTCAATCAAATGGGCTGAGAATCCACTGATCTAGGATTTAGGATTTGCTCCATTATTCATCAATTTATTAATTAAAATAATCAATAATTTATTTTTAGGGATTTCTGACCCGAGTGATGGAAAATCACTCAAAACTAGGAAGAAGTGGGTCCATGGGTTTACATGGTGCTCTTAGCTTGAAAATGAGCACCTACATGACTGAAACTGATTATTTGGCCCACTTTTTTTACAAAATCATTTTTTCCAATTAAACTATTAAAAAATAGCCTAAGTTTTAAAAATTAAGTTTTAATAAAAAACACTGAAAAAATAAAAAATTAGAAAAATTGAAAAACCCTAGGGGGGATTAGACATGTTCATATGACTCAACCATTATGTATATCATGTTTATACATTGACACATAGACTCTAATAACCTCAATAGGCCTAAATTACAAGCCAACCACCCCAACTTTGGAGGTTTGGAGTGAAAAACTCAGAAATTATCAGTCGTTTATTCAACAACCAATAATAACCAAGGGAAAAAACACCCTGGGCTGAACGGATTGACAAATAAAGTCTAAGAGACCGAGTCTTTTATAGACACTATCATACTATACCATTTATTACAATTCCCCCATGGGGTATGAACATGTGATATAGTACAACAAGCACTTCCCGGAAGTACTTCCAAAGGTCTTCTGAAGTCCGAACAAGTTATCTTTGTCTAGTTCACCAAAATCACTTGATAAAAAACCACTAAGTACAAATTAGGTGGTAAAAGAGTCCAAGTATGATTTAGATATTCTAAAAAATTTTAGAATGAAGGATTTCAAGCCAAGAAAGACTCCTTTTCTTTCAGGATTTAAGATTGAAAAAGCGTAGTCAACTCCATTGGAAAACAACACCTTGTATAAAAAATTGGTTGGTTGTCTTCTTTATTTGACTCATACTCGACGTGATATATCTTATGTAGTGCATGTGTATTCCACACACATGGATCATCCTCATGAAATCCATTGGAGGGAAGAAAAAATAATCCTAAACTTTGTACAAGGAACACAAACTCATGGGATTCACTATGTTGCACAATCTAGCCGACAGTTGGTTTTACTAACTCTGATTGGGTAGGTGATAACAATGATAGGAAATAAAATTTTAGATATCTGTTTATGCTTATAGACAAACCAATCATATGGTAAATTAAGAATCAAAGTGCAATTTCACTTTCATCTACAGAGGCAGAGTACATAGAAGTTGTGAATGCAGCTACTCAATGTTTGTGGTTGGAGGGAATACTTGGAGAGTTTGGGATCGAGAGAGAGACTTATACAGTCATCTGTTCTGAAATAAAAAAGTACCATTATAATCTCAACTTATCCAGTACTGATGTAGTGAACCAAACAAATCGAGATCCATATGCACTACATTAGATTACTTGTGCATGATGGGGTCATTGATCTGCATTATTGTGGATCATCTAAGCAAGTTGCAGACATCTTCACTAAAGTATTTTCAGAGAGGACTTTCAAAAATATTAAGTCTTTAATTGGGATATTTTATCATGTTGTGAAGACATATTGAAGACCATATTTCATACATTTTTGTTCATGTCCATGTTTGAGGGAGGATTTTCCCACTAGTGGTTTTGCCTTTTTTTCCTTTTTTTGTATGGACGAGCACTATGTAAAGGGTGACTAAGCCTTATTTCTAGGCCCTATATATATGATATTTTTCTGATATTGTACTTAAATTCAGGATTAATAGGGGGTGTTAGAATAATAAAAACCCATCCCAAGACTTAGGATAAAATAATTAATCTATTTTGATTAATTCCTAGGTCTTACACTAGATAGTTTGCACCCAACGCAATTTTTGAGGTCAAACTTGAAAACAATTCCTCATGGAGTGAGTTACAAAGATCCTAGATAATATTCTTCCAACCCATGAACTTCCCAAAATGGAAATTGCACATTACTACTCTTTCCAATCTTTCCATCTTTTCTGCAATTTTAAGGAAAAAGCTAAAGCTAGTTTTAAATAGGCTACCTTGTTTTCTACACCAAATCACCTCCCTTATATTCCTCATTTAATAGCATGATAAATTCAAATTTCCATAAATTATTCTCTTTACATACTCATTCATCAAATTCATGAGCATCTTGACTAATTTTGAAAGAGCTTTATGCACCTATGGGGGATTTTGACTAGTTTAGTAAGCCTGCTTTTGTATTGATTCAAAAATCCTCCTAAATATTTTGAATCCTTGAATTATATATTTCATTCTTAGCCTACATATATTTAATGATGGATGTTGTAAATTAATACCATCGAAAATTTGTGGATTGTCACATATTTAGTCTCCTTCTTGAGTGTTTCTTGCATATTTTCAAGCAATTTTGTGAGTTCAATTTTTCCAATCTTGGGATAAATATCCACATTTTCCACTCCATTTATTGATCATATTTTGAATGAATGTGTAGTAAGATAGGTTTTATTTCTTATGGATGATGTTTTCAGTTACAATCAGATCCATATCAAAACTGAGGATCAACACAAGACTACATTTATACGTCCTTCAGGTACTTTTGCATACCAGAAGATTCCCTTCAGCCTTAAAAACATTAGATCTACTTTTCATTGGGTGATGAAGTTTTAATTTCATGACCTTAATGTATTTTTGAGGTGTATCTCACCGACCTCGCTTCTCACTCTCGTAAGAGAATGGATCATCCAACACATCTTCATTTAGTCTTTGAAAGATTTTGTCATTATCAGATTTGTTTGAACCCTCAAAGTGCATCTTTTGTGTTAGGACTAGTCACTTATTAGGATTCATTATGTAAAAGGAGGGTATTATTGTTGATATGTTAAAGGTTGAGGCAATACTTCAGTTTACTTCCCTGCACACAATTAGACAACTTCAGAGTATCCAAGGGATGGATAATTTCTTATCTCAATTTGTTGTGAATTATGGAAACCTGGACAAGGGTTTTATGCGCTTATTGAATAAGGATACTATGTTATTATGGGATGAGTGATCCCAGGAGTCCTTTTATTCCCTTAAGAAATTCTCAGCATCGATCCCCCTGCTTAGCCCCCCATATTATAGTAGATCATTTTTCTCTATGTCGTTGCATCTCAAGAGACGTTTGGTATGGATATGGTTCAAGAGGATGACAAGCTCAATGAGCATGTTATTTGTTATCTTATCTAGAATATCATTGATGCAAAACTTTGATATAATCATGTTGATAAATTGCCCTTAGCAACTGTTCACACAGTCCAGTGGTTACAGAACTACATATTACTTCTCCAGACCACAGTTGTAGTGTAATCGATCCAATTAGGTCATTGTAACCAGATGAATGATCGAGGGAAACTATAATAAATGGATTGTTATTTTACAAGAGTTTGACATTGTATCATTATGATGTGGAATCTATCTTACATCATTGTTTGAATTACGAGGAGGCTGAGGTTATGCTTAATGAATTCCATGGTGGGATGTGGTGGTCATTTATACAGGATTGCTGCAAGTCAAAAGATTTTAAAAGTGGGTTATTATTGGCCTTCGATATTTAAGGATTTCCTTAATGTGGTCAAGAGATGTCACCCTTTCCATGTATTTTCTTGGAACATGTGGTTGCATCCTTCCTCATTGTATCCTATTATCACCATCAGTCCCTTCACTAAGTGGGGGGTGAACTTTATGAATTACAACCCATCATCAATCAAGGGGAATCATCATATTGTAGTGATCATGGATTACTTCACTAAATGGGTAGAGGCTATTCCTACAATCAAATATAATGGTTATATGGACACTCACTTTGTGTTCAAATAGATTATCACTCGGTTCATTATCCTGAAGGACATTGCCATTGATCATGCTAGTCACTTTCAGAATAATCTGATGGCAGAATTAGCTTTGAAGCTGGGGTTTAAGAAAGAACAATATTTGTCTTATTACCCCCATGCAAACATTTAGGTCGAGGCAGTTAACAAATATCTCAAGGAAATTCTGCAAAAAACCATTGCACAAAGCAAGACTAATTGCAATACCATGTTGTACCCTTGTTATACAAAAATCCTGTCACCATCATGTGAAAAGACCTTTGACATACCTACTTGCCCTGAATCCCAACACTTGGAGTGGAAAATCATACCATTTTGTCAATATTTCACAAAAATGCTCAGGACAGCACTTTCCCCTTTATCCATGAGTGGTACCTTGCTCGCACCGCCTATGCCTTGTTAGACACAAGCGATGCCACCGCTTATGGCCCTTAGTCCATAAGTGTTTCTTACCTAAACCGCTATGTCATTGAAGGAGAAAAGCGGTACCCTGGGTAAAATGAGAGAAAGAGAAGTTTCTTGAGGCTTCTATATCATGAGCCTCATTTCCTCCCTTATCCCTATCATTGTGGGTTAGATGAGATCGAGATCCCCCATCCTAGGATATTAGAGGCCACCTCATCCACAAATTTCTCAACCATCCCTATCCATTAATCCTTATAAAGACAAGCTCATATCCATGGTTGAGGGGGGAACCATTAAGGTATTGTTATGCTGTTATATTGATCACTTGGGCCAAGCCATTTGAGAGAATAGAGAGAAAAAGTTGGAGCTTATGGGGATGAAATTTTTTGGTTTCATGGAGATGCATGTCAACCGTAAGGATTAATTGGTTGTAAACTTCTCCATTTTATCTTAATGCAAAGCTGATTTATGTCCCACTTTACTATTGTTGTTTGATTTCACATGTAAATGTTCTTGTATTCCTTAGTCACTAAAATGGATTAGTAGGTTATATTCTGGTAGCTTTGATGTGTTTGCATGTTTAATTTGATTACAAGGACATAGTTTTACTATCGAAGTAGGCATTCCAGGTACCTATGGCGTCCAGGGAGGGTCTTCAACGTTTGTCATTCATTTGTTTTGGATCTGAACCATTCAGACCAGAGGAACACCTTACTATCCGCAGAAGGTGAAATATTCCTACTAACAAATCTAGCGAATCCGCTGGGGAATAGATATATGTATCAGCTGTTTTTATCTTCCTCAGTTCTTCAACTCTTGTCCGAATCCAGGCCCCTTCTCCAACTCTCTTCAGTCAGATCTGCTATCTAACTCAGTGAATTTGGGTTTGAAACTTCCAAATTTGTTTAGATCTAAATCATTTCGACCTTTTATGCTCAATCTATCAGCTTTTACCCTAATATGGTCTTTTTCTGACTTGATCTAGCGTTCTCTTTGTGTTTTGTATTTTACAGGGAACCGTGACTATGCAGTGGGTGAGAAGCAGTGCCACCGCCTGAATAAAGTTAGCAGTGCGTAGTGCCACCGCCTGTATCCCATTGGCGAGAAGCAGTGTTGGGATAGAACCGCTCTGTCAACATCAGAGAAGCATGGTGCCAGGTAGGCATCATTCCAAGACCTCTTTTTCCTCATTTTTTGTAAAAATTTGAGTTGTTTTTCTTTCAACCCTGCACCGTCAGGCTTGTGTAATAGAATCTAATGCTTGTGGTTTGGAATTTTATGTTTTAACATTGGTTTGATTGAGAAATTCAAAAGCTAGATTAGGGTTTTTTATTGTTCATTTACTTCTATGCTTGTTGGTTGTGTTTGCGAAAGGATTTCTTGTTTTTGAAAAGCTTAGGGTGTTAGTAAGATCTCTTTTCATTTCTATTATATAGACTAAAAGAAGAAAATTTGATTAGCATCTTAGTTTCATTTCTTGTTTGCAAAGAGAACTTATTTTTCCTTCCTTTAAAAACTAAATTTTTTTACTGAGATTAGGTTATCATCATTAAGCACTGGACAGTGGATCTCTGATTGGATTTACGAGCTTTCAGGCTCTTCATGTTCTTTTGTCTCTTATGCATTTGGTACTATCTCAATCAAAAGAAAAAATATTGTAGTTTTAAGTTAGATTTTCCTATGTTTTAAGAGAAAATTGAAAAAATAGAGTGCATTTACATGTAGTGTGCTTCTTGTTTTTCTTTTAGGAAAAGAGATTCTCTCCATTCTTACTGCTTTCAGAAAAGAGAAATTGGTTTGGAAAAGTGTTGCTTGTATTCGATTTTGTGTTCAATACTGTTGTTTGGAAATATTTTTGGTTTGAAACAAAAGAAAATACTCTCTTTCCCTCCTATAAGTAGCCATACTGAACGTTAAAGTGAAATATTTGCACACGCACACTGCATGGTTTTACTTTTTTTCAAAACATCATGCATTCACCTAACTATCCACTTTAAAATTAACGGTAGTTATAGGCTAAAATTTACGTAGCAATTGGAGTGATAGGTTAGAGACGTGTTCAGGCGTCGTTAAGCGTAGGAGCTGTCATTATTTGTCTGCATTACATCCCAGGACTTGCGCAGTTCTTTCACGTACCGTCGGTATATCGAATGTCCTTTCATGTACCCTTGAGGTATATAGAAAGGTAATTCACATACTTGATTGTATATTGGAGGGCCCCTTATGTACGCTTATGCATTAGACAACACTAATACTGATTCGAGCTCCCACTTACCTTGAGTATATCGGGAGACCCCACTAGGATACCCTATCCGTCTGAGAAAATCCCTTTGGCCATATTGCTTGGAGCCATACATTGAAAACAACATTCTGGGAGATTACTACGCATGTACCCTCGAGGTATATCATGAGTGGCACCTTCTTGACAATCCTGGTTAGATACCTGACTTTTTGAACTCCTCCTATCATTTTGAGTGTGCTTGTTTTGACCTATAGCTTGTGTAGGGAAATGTTTTGGTGTGTTTTCTAGTTTTTCAGAGCCTAGGTTAGATAGGATTTGTACAAAATGGCTGAGTTAATATAGTTTATAAGAGTGCGGGTCTTTCCACCCAATTTTATTCCTAGTTTAGGAGAAAATCCAATGGAATCTATCGACGAAGAAGCTGCTACAACCTCCCAAGTGGGAGATAGTGTGCTTGCAGAAAGTGGAGGACCATATTCTTCACACTCTCCTCCCTTGGTCCAACATCCTTCTCATGGAAATACCTCGTTCCATTCTCCCATGGAAGTTCATGTTGATGACACTACCCATTCGGATTTTGGTCCCAATGCTCCATTTTGGGATACCCTTGTAGGACAGGCCATTGCCTCATTTGGCACCCGTTTAAACTCTTCTAAAGATGAAGAAGAATGTAGTCAATACCATGTTGCCATTCTCTATGCACAAGATATTGACAAGAAAATAGATGACCTATTAGGCCCAACACCATCACGTTCCACATCTTTTCCTATGGTATATTGTTCACTTGTTGATTCTATGAGACCCATTGAACCGATTATAGATCATCCAATAACACCCCACAACCTAGGTCAAAATACCACCCCCACCACCTCCCATGTTATGTCTGTTCCTAATCCTCCCAGGTCTTCTGCACTTAGGGCTCAACCCTCAATTCCCATTTTGTCTTTACCTTCTAGTGTTGGGGGGGAACCCCCAGAATGACCTATATTATCTGATGCTGGAATTGTACCTAGTCAAGGACAGACCTCTAATATACAACCTTCTACAGTTTATGTCCCTCGCACCAATACTAATGTGGTTAATCCCCCATCCAGTTCATGTCAACCCTCGGGGGCACAACCTGTAACTATTCAATCTTCTGGAGGTTATGGTTATCACATACCTGTAGGTAATATTAATTATCCACCCAATCCTACAGGAATTCCTTATTCTGAGATTCCATACCCTAGTAATACTTTTATGACATGGGGGCAACCCAACTAGTCTTACATGCCAGCTATGGGGGGGATACCTATACATACTGCGGGAGGTGCTGGAGGACTGCCATATGGAGGTCCTCCCCCTAGGGGGGATAATGGTCCTGGAGGATCTGGAAACTTTCCTCCCTATGGTCCTAATGGTCCTAGTGGTCCTGGGGGTTCTGGTGGATTTACTCCTTATGGCCCGGGAGGGTTTGGTTGCCCTCTGCCTAGTGGTTCCAGAGGCTTTGGAGGTTTACCTCCTAGTGGCTCTAGAGGGTCTGGTGGTCTGCCTCCTAGTGGTTCTCATAGTCCTAGTGGTATTATTGGTCTCAGTGGTCTTGGTGGTCATGGTGGTCCTCCTCTAGGAGGCCCTAGCGGTCCTAATGGTCCTTATCCTAGAAATCAACCCCCATGCAGGTGGATTTTCCGGTAGTTCTTCATCACAACAACCTGTCTTTCAATCCACTTATGGTCCTATTATTAATTATATGCCATATCAATATTACCAGTATGTGCAACCCAATTGGCAGTTACCTTTCCTAGAACATTGGAATTACCTAACTTGTCCAAGTTGATTAATGACCCCATTCGACACAATCCCTTGTGGCCTACCATTCCTGTAAAGTTACCATCGGATATCCTGAAGTTCGATGGGAAGAAAGGAGATGATCCGAAGAACCATGTTATGACATTCCATTTTTGGTGTTCTTCAAACTCCCTCATGGATTACTCTGTTCCATTACCACTCTTTTAGGGAACTTTGACCAGTACAGCTGCGAAGTGGTACATTGAACTCTCATAACATTTGTTTGTGGATTTTGGCTCATTGGAAATTGTGTTTCTTACACACTTTCAACTTCCTATTCATTATGAAATAGGTACTGATCTCTTAACTTCTTTGCGATAGAACACCTCCACCCATATATCTGATCATATCCATGAGTGGAGAAGGCGGATAAGTCTTACCAAAGCCCCTATTCCAGATCAGTTATTAGCTGATTGATTTATGTTGGAGGAGAAAGTTGGTATGCCGACTTGGATGATAGCCGACTTAGTCGATTAGCTGACTAAGTCGGTCAGCCGACTAATGAGAGATTAGGTCGACCACCTAAGGTCATGTCAGTTGAGTGAACCAAGAGGCAGTTATTTGTAACTATTTGTAAATCATATATATTAGACTGTTGAGCCAAATGAGAACTCGGTTCAGTTCTCTATATTGTATGGACCCTTTCACTATAATATAATATGTTATTCTACTTACTTGTTCTTATCTCTTCTCTCTGTTATGTATGTTTGTATTAATGTGTATTATTGGTAACCCTATGTGATCTATGAGATTACAACATTGGTTCCATTGCTGGTAGTACATGTATGAGATGTACACAAGCATATGATATTGGAACAAGAGATTAAGGACTAGTGGGAACACAAAATAGCAAACTACTTGCAAAATTACGCACGAACAAATAGATTAATGACTGCTCAAGCAAAAGAAAGGTTCTTTACCAATACTCATGAGAAGTTTATAGAATAAATGCCCTAGCTTTTGAAAAAACTCCTGGATGAAAAAGATGGAAGTGATTAAAGACCAACAGCTGCTAGACAAACTGCTTCAAGGGGGGAGAACAAACCTGTCAGAGTCATTCGAAAAAATCACCGATGAATTCTATGAGGAGCAAGCCATAGAGGAAAGAAATTCAGTGGAAACTATCAAGAATAAATTATACATAGACCTCATCGAACAATTCTTATGATCCTTACCGACCTTGCTGTTCAAATTTCTGATCGAGAAAGGAGTAGGTCATATTGTTGAACCTCGTCCATTACTGTGCGAACTGCCACAAAATACTAACTGGGAAGAGAAACAAAAGAAGTGGGAGAAATTCATTGCCAAAAGGGATTGGGAATACTTCCTAAGCAAGTGAACAGAACTATCCAAGCTTTCTAAAGCATCGGGTAGGCAATGGGGGGGTAGCTGGTCATATGTCGGGGTAAAGTGGAGAGGATTCTAGTCGACTAAAGAGAAACCATTCACCAGTAATGAGAAGTTGACCTAAAAGGGAAATCAAAAGGACAGTATCACATAAAGGTACGATGGAATTTCCAAAAATAGAGAGGGAGAAGAGGCTACAAAGAAGGGAAGAGAGAAGAGAAAGATCCATAGTGCTACAAAGAGGAATGAGCACTAGGGTGACATACCAAGAGATAAATCCACCAAAGTCAGTTCATGACCGACGTGAGGAAGGTGTGGAAGAAGAAGTGTCCCCTATGGAAGAAGATTTGTTGATAGAGAAACAAGAAGCTCTCCAATTAGAAGTCCCCCATGAGGTAAGACCTCTATCTTCGATGGATCCGAGTACTAAGATACAAACAATTGTCGAAGAGGACCTCAGACTAGGAGCTGGTGACTTTGGTATTTGGAGTTGACTAGACGATGAGAGAAACGATGATAATCATCTAATTATCCATCGACCAGAAGAAGGAAATTGGGTCACGCTTCAAGCATTGTCCTCCAACCAGAGTATCCACTTACTTTACCTGACACACGAAGGAGCACCCCCCCTACCAAATACAACTTTGGAAGATACAAAAAATTTAGAGATGTAGACAAATAATTGTAGTTGGACATTGACGGGAGAAGTCGACCCTGACGAACTTCTTGTTGGAGAAGAAACGGCAACCAAGACGATCGACGAAAATGAGAGTTCTGTTGACAATAGTTCTGCACAGAAGAATAAACAAAATAACCCACTATCCCCACCACCACCACCACCACTGCCACCTCTTAAGGAAGACAGTGATAATGACTCCGACATGGGTCACAAGACAGTGCACATACCTCTATATGAGGGCTATGAGGACCCCAGATGACATTGGTTTGTTTGTGAGTCAACTTGGGAGGCCAACCAAGTTACTGATGAAGACAGATAGATGGTGCAGCTCACTGGTGCCTTAAGGAAAAGGGAATTAACTTGGTAGATGACCTTTTCTGAGAGAACCCCATGAGCAACAAAAGCCAAAGTCAAAGCACAATTTCTATCATTCTATAAAACTCCAGATTCAAAACATCTGGCAAATAAGAAATTAAAGACAACATCACAAAATCTAGGAAAAACTATCCATGACTACGACAAACGCTCGAAATACCTTCTCAGCCAGTTGGATTATGTCATTGATGAGTAACTATTAATCCAATGGTTCCTTGTAGGTCTGTCACAGAAGATTCATCAACACATCAGTCTGGAGACTTTCAAAACTTATGAAGATGTGCTCACAAAATCTCTACAAGTAGAAATGGATGAAGACATTCCAGCATACTCCACGGATCACAAACTGGAGGAAAGGATTGAGATCATGCAAAAATATCTAAAAGAGCTAAACCTTAAGAGTCAGGATATTTGCTGCACGTAGTGCTCGACAGACGAACATTCCAAGGACAACTACCGACAGGATATTAGCTAACA
The DNA here is from genome assembly GCA_001517045.1 of Pseudotsuga menziesii. NCBI lineage: Eukaryota > Viridiplantae > Streptophyta > Pinopsida > Pinales > Pinaceae > Pseudotsuga > Pseudotsuga menziesii. Next base: position 167,294 of record LPNX010550278.1, read on the forward strand.
AGATGTTTGATTTGTGCAAACAAAGTGTTTCTGCGACATACACCAGGAGCATGGAGAGCATACCACAAAAGATTGCCCATTCAGCATGAAGAATGGAAAAGCATCATGGTGCACAATCTATGAAACTAAAAATCACAACACCTCCAACTGCCACCTGAATCTAAAGAATGGACAAAATTGTCAGGCAATATATTAGACTAATGCAGTTGCACAAAATAATGACCAAAATGACCAAAATAATCAAAGGTATGAAGGTTGTCGGTATGAACGTCGGTTTGACAACCTACATGGAGGCTATGGAAGTCAAGGTTGATTCTTTAGGAATCGAGACAACCGACCATGTCGGCCCATCCAATGTTTCACATGTTACAAGGAAGGACACTGGCATGTATACTATCCATACAAGGATAGGACTGACCTAAAATTCTGTACTAATTGTGGTGTAGGGGATCACTCATTAGAGGATTTCCCTATTATGCTTGAAAAGATTAATAAAAAGAAGAATGTTAATGTCTTATCATGTGTGCAAAACATGATATTATCAATACAAAGAATTTACATATCGTAACCCAACAAGGGATGAAAAATGGGAATGATAACCCCCAAATAAGCAAGATAAAAGAAAAAATGTTTATCCTTACCTAGTTAAAGAAAAACAAATATATAAAGATGCAACAAATATATTTAAAGAATTTGCTCGATAGGAAGAAGAAGATGATAATCAACAGGACATAGTAAAAGAGCTAATACAGTTGGTACAAAAAGATAAAACAATATAGCAATTCATCGACTTACTATATAAAACAAAACACAACAAAAACACTGAAAAACAAACAAAGAATATCTGCAACTTAAACCAAAAAGATAAAAGTGATGCCGACCCACTTGTCGACTTGGAAATTGAAGGATACCATGTCCGACAAGTTGTACTCAATTTCAGATCATAGGTAAATATTATGACTCGAGACACATGGGAACAATTAGGTAGACCTTGATTATATGAATCAAGCATATACCTGAAACTGGCAAACCAAGGCCTAATTGAACCTATTGGAGTATGGAAAAATGTTGACACAACGATAAAAGGTATATTGACTAAAGTCGACTTCAAAATTATTGACCCTAAGGAAGGATCCAGCTCCTTCCCAGCATTAGTAGGTCGAACTTGGGGGAGAAAAATGAAAGCCTCAATAACCTTGGACAAAGAAAGAATCAAATTAGAGAGGAAAGGACAAAAATTAATAGTACCTATTCATCCATCCCAAGGAGAACCTTGGACAGAACCAATTGGTGAAGAAGTTGATATCCGACAACTATATCAGATACAAAATAATGCATATTACACAGAACCTAATACATATGGTGAACTTTACTTAGGAAACTAAGACTCAATAGGATACAATTTAGATGCAAAACTATATGATTGGGAGGTTGAAAACTATGAAGCAAAAGCAAGAGGATGCTGGACTATTCAAAAAGTATAGAAAAAACCAGTCAAACAATGCTTTGTGGTGTCCAACATCCCAAAAATATTTGAAAAGAAAATTAGGGAATATGCTACATTGCAACCAACAAATATAAATACCACAAAAATCCCAAGGTATAAAGAAAGAGAATCACTATTTATGCATGTAGAGCAAGTATCTAGGAACATCGGTGAACATGGCCAACTACAAAGTTTAGTAGAAACTTTTATAGGACAAGATACTAGATGGTGGGATACCCATTAGTCAAGACTATAGACATGGACAACAACTTCAAATTATTTTGTAGAAAGGTTTGGAGGAAAGAAGTTAACCAACCAGGCTCAAATACCTATATTTACCCAAGGACAGGATCTAGAAAACCATATAAAGATATGTGAAAAAGAATGGAGAAGACCTGGATATAAGGATGAACATACATGGCCACACTTATTTCCATCAACACTCACTGACTTACTGAGTAAATAGTATAATATGGAAGAAGCTCGGGGTGAAACATTTCTATGGCATGAACTTAAAGAAAATTTTATCAAAGATTTCAACTTTGAACCCCAAAATGAGAATTTGGTCAAAACTACAAAACAGATCAAAGCATTTGTACAACCAACACAAAAAAAAACCCTAAGGGACAACCGACAATAAACAGAAACAATATACAAACCAAGATAATAACACAGTCAACAAGACTAGAGTTGGAAAATGAAAAGTTAGAAGGGAAACGTTTTAGGTGGAAATCAAATCATGTCGAAATGACCAAACCTATTCGCACACCACTCAAAGTTGAAACAACCGACAAGGAGGATAATGATTGAATGAATGCAGCAGACTTCCCTGCCACATTCTCACAGTTTAAGGAAGGAAGTTAACCAATCAATGAAGCTAAAGCACCAGAATGGCTAGATGCTAAAGTCAAAACTAGAGAATTTGACATATCAAATGATGATCAACCAAAAATAGCAAAAATTGAAGACTACTGGTTTGAAGCACATCAGTGGGTACAACAAGCCATTCCAAACCTAGAAAAAGTAGACATCATCTGCCCACAGATGAGACAACTTCTGGAGACAGCATAGGAAAATGACCAGTTTATGGGTCACGACATGGAGAAAATAGCATAATTTCCCATTCAAGAGAAAATGTTGATATTATCAAGCTTGACCACACTAACCATCAACATACAGAAAATATTACAGATTTGGTTGGATTTTCAACATTAGCTGGCAGTGACAGCTGAACCAATTCTCAAAGTCTGCGTACAGAAAATACCAACCATCAGACTTCACAGCCCATGAAGATCAAGCAAAAGAATAACTACTTAGACAGACAAATAAATTTCGATACCTCCCTATTTCATTGGGACGAAGAAACATTTTATTCATGGGGGAGATGTTGGAGGAGCAAGTCGGTATGCCGACATGGATGATAGCCGACTTAGTCGATTAGCTGACTAAGTTGGTCAGCTGACTAATGAGATATTAGGTCGGCCACCTACGGTCGTGTCAGTTGAGTGAACCGACATGTAGTTATTTGTAACTATTTGTAAATCATATATATTAGGCTGTTGAGCCAAATGAGAACTCGGTTCAAATATCTGTATTGTATGGACCCTTTCACTATAGTATAATCTATTATTCTACTTACTTGTTCTTGTCTCTTGTCTATGTTATGCATGTCCTATTAGTGTGTATTATTGGTAACCCTATGTGATCTGTGAGATTAAAACAGTTTATCAAATCTTTGTTGCCTCCAATTTACTGAGTTGTCGCTATGGGCAGTGCCGTTACTGAAGAGTAGGCTATTAGTTGAGCCTAGTATCTAGACTTGGTCTATTCCCAGTCTGGAACTCTTTATGACTTGATTCCTCAAGCTCTTCTCCCAAGCAGTGATCCCACCAAGCCACCAGAAGAAGTACCTGTTGATGGGATTGTTGGTTCAATCCAGTCCCCATCATGAGCGAAACCTGCCAAGCAACCCCAAACTGCCACCCCTACTTGTTCGAATAATAAGGTTTTCGTCGAGGTCAACTGTGTTCAAAGTACTCAAACCTCAGGTAATAATAACAAGAAAGGTAGAAATAGGAATAAAAAACCTGGAAACCAACAGGGATAAAGATAAAGGGAAGAGAAAAGCAAAATATCCCTTTCTGCTATGTGGTGGTGACCATTTTTCAAAGGAGTGTCCTCGTCAGGATGAAATCTCCCATTTTTTGAAGTCCAATCCCTCACCCGCAGTACTTACAAATCCTTTTCCCTCTCAACACAAACTGATAGACCACATGTCTAATCAGGGTAACTCTAGTTCATCAAAGGAAATTCATATGATGTCCTCAGATACCATCAATCTACAAACTTGAAGTCAGAATTACGAAAAACCCGTAGATAAAAAAGAATATCATTATTCTTCAGGGAAATCTCCCTCTACTAGTTCTCCTAAATCCTCATCTACTATCCCGTTATATATCAAGAAGCCTACTCTCGACATGATTTTGCACCCACCCAAGAGTACTCTTTGGAAGGAAGTATTTAACCGTAATGCTTGAGCTACTCAATTTTATAATGTAGTTGAAGACCTCTCTCAGGAACCTTGTGCAATGTCTACTTTAGAAGTACTCCAAAGTTTCCCTACACAGCACAGAAACTTGTTGACAGCATTAGGAGCCTTAGACCCAGATAATACTAACTTGATTCATGTCAATATTGAGAACTATAAGTCTAGGTTACTGCATAAACTTGATTTTCAGATCATTACAAAAGTAGTTGGAAATAAAAATTTTCGAATGGTACTAGATAAAGGAGCTTTGACTTCGGTTTTGTCTCTATCTTGTTGGAAGGATCTCGACTCTCCGGAGCTTGTAACATCACCTATGACCCTCAACGCCTTTGACAGATGGGGTTTCCAACCCCATTGTCTCATATCAGCTCTATCGGTTGAGTTGGGATGAAAAGCCATTTCTATTCACGTAGAAGTGGTAGATGCCCCATTAGATTACAACCTTCTTCTAGGAAGAAATTGGTTCTATGCCATGACTACTGTCGTCTCAACAGTATTCTGAACAGTCCAATTTATGCATCTAGGGAGAATTATTACTATTTACTAGCTTGATTTCTGTAGGCCAGATGTTAGTACCTCCACGGCTAATAACATCCCCATGTTAGGCTAGTCCCATCCTCCTTAATAGTCAATTCCGGTAGGCATGTTGAATGATTCATCCCTTATGGGTATTTTTCCATCCACTCCTCCTAGAACGGATATTGTGACAGTCCATATGATCACCTCATTTGATTATGAGCCTAAGGGTAAACAAGTTGTTGATTCCACCTCGTTGAGTTCACATGAAGCATTATATGATGCTATTCAAACCTTGTCCGATGATCACATTGATGACCTTCATCTAGTGGTCTCGGATCCTTAACATTTACTGTACTGGTTAGAACCTTCTCTTCCTATTCTATATTATCTCTCTGAGACATTTCCTTTTGATGAGTCCATTATGGAGATCATGAATACGGATGATTCCATTTGGGAGGATCACCATCATAGATCCATGTTCCTCCCCAACACTAGTTCGGTTAGCCATGATTTTGCATCGTTGTTTCCTACTAATTTTTTCAACATACCCCAGAGTCCCATATTGTTGCAAGATATAGATTCTAAAGGAAACCTTTGCAACATTACTCAGACAAATCCAATTGACATATCAGCCAATCCTGATACTATCGAGCATGTTGATGTTGGGAAGAACTGCTCGACAGATGAATATAAAGCCTATAAGGCACTTTTCAAATAATTCCATGATATTTTTTCCTGGTCCTATGAAGAGATGTTAGGGATTGACACATCCATTGTGGTCCATGAGATTAAAACCTATCCCATGGCTAAACCTGGCAGGCAAAAAATAAGGCAATTCCATCCTTGGAAGACCACAGCTATTAAAGCTTAAATTGAGAAACTTCTCAAAGATGGGTTTATTTATCTTGTACCCCTAATGGAATGGGTGTCGAACATTGTCCCTGTCAATAAAAAGCAGGGCACCATTAGAGTATGTATCAACTTTATGGATTTAAATAAAGCTTGTCCTAATGACAGCTTCCCTACTCCGTACATCCATCAAATTATCGACAACTGTGCTGGAAGTGTCATCTTTTCATTCATGGATGGCTTCTCTGGCTATAATCAGATTGAGATATTACCCTCTGATAAGCATAAGATGACATTCATTTTCCCATGGGGACCCTTTGCATATAAGAAGTTACCTTTTGGCTTGAAAAATGCAGGTGCCACGTTCCAATGCGCGATGTCCTATGTGTTTCAGGATATTAAACATATTGTTGAACCATACATTGACGACCTCCTTGCTCATTCATAGCGACGGGAGGACCACCCTGGTCATCTTAGAGAGATATTCCTGAGATGTCGTCATTATAATATATGGCTCAATCCGCATAAATGTGTTTTTTGCGTTGAGACAGGATGTCTACTGGGTTTTGTGGTATCCAAAGATGTCATTCAGATTGATCCTTTGAAAATTTCCACAATTTTAGATCTACGAGCCCTAACTAATCTCCTTGAACTCCAAATTTTTCAAGGGAAGGAAAACTTCCTTTTCCATTTCATGTGCAATTTCACAGAGAAAACGCACAGTTATATGCATCTCCTTAAGAAGAACACTCCATTCTTTTGGGATGACTAGGCCCAACGTGCCTTTGATAATCTTAAGCATTCTTTGACTCATTCACCCATGATACACCCCCCGAATTATTCAATGAACTTTCTCTTGTATATTGTTGCCTCTGCTACTACCATCAATATAGTTTAACGTAGGAAAATCTCCACGGTCAGGAGAACGTGATTTATTCTGCCAGTAAGAATCTTATGGATTCCAAAAATCACTATTCACATGTGGAAAAGTTAGCATTAGCCACAGTCATTGCTGTACAAAAGTTTTGTCATTGCATTCTGCTCTGCACTACCACTTTATTGGCATACCAGAACCCTATGTATGACATCCTGACTTGTCAGGTGCTCAGGGGAAAGTACTCCAGCTAGATAGTAATACTTTAAGAGTTTGATCTAGAATTTTCCAAAGCCACATCAAGGAAATCCTTGGTCTTTGTTGAGCTTATGTGTGATCTTCCCTGTGCTTCAATGGAATCTGAGCCCAACGATTCATTTCTGGATGAATTCCTATTCCTAATTAGCACTACCGACCCTTGGTATGGAGATTTGCTTATTTATCTCCAAACACAATGATTTCAGCCACATTTGTCCCATCATGATCGTCGCCATATCCATCACCACGCAAAATACTACCTCATCTTGAATGATACCTTGTATAGATGTGGGATTGACTCTATTCTCCGACGATGCGTCACCCATGAGGAGGATGAACATGTGTTGAATGATTTCCACTCTAGAGCATGTGGCGACCATTTATCTGGGATGGCTACAGTCTAGAAAATCCTCTACGCCGACTATTTCTGGCCTTCTATATTCAAAGACTATCATGAGGCTATTAATAAATGCCCACCTTGTCAACACTTTTACCCTAAAAAGTGCACCCATCCTACTCCTCTACACCCCGTCATTGCCATTAGCCGATTTTCCAAATGGGGGATCGAATTCATGCATTGTAATCCTACCTCAGCCGGGGGGCATGGTTACATCATCGTAGCCATTGATTATTTCACAAAATGGGCCGAGGCCATGCCTACATATGCAGAAGATGGTAAGACTGTTGCTCTCTTCCTGTTCAATCATATCATAGCTAGATTTGGAGTCCCATAGTCCATCATTATTGATCATGGAACCCATTTCTGTAATCAAATGATGGAGGAACTAAGTTCCAAGATAGGGTTTTGCCATGAAAACTCTACGCCATATTATCCACAAGCTAATGGTCAGGTAGAGGCCATTAACAAAGTTTTGAAAACTATGCTTCGTCGGATGGTTGGANACTCTTTGGGCTTATCAGACCTCTGTGAAAACAACCACTGGTTTCACACCATTCCATCTTGTCTATGGACTCAAAGTTGTCTTACCAATTCAATGTCATATTCCTTCTTTACAACTTGTCATCGAGCTTCTCCCAAACACTTTTGCAGAGGAAGAAATATTTTTGTACTTGAATAACCTTGATGAGACTCAGAGAGATGCTTCCTTGGCTAATGAGGCACATAAGAAATGAGTCAAGGTGCAGTATGATAAATCTGTCCAACCTCGTATGTTTAACAAGGTTGACTTAGTCTTGACTTATGATAAAAAATATGACAAACTAGGGAAGGGTAAGTTCGAGTCCATGTGGTACGGACCTTTCATCATTTCCAAGGTTTTAGAGAAAGGAGCTTACAAGGTGCTTACGAGCTCATTGATTATGATGGAATCCCTTTGGGGAATTCTCGCAATGGGTTGTTCCTGAAAAGGTACTATGCCCAGGTCTTTCTTGGATAGTATCTTGTATATATGTATATTGATTGGATTTTAGTGTGCTTTTAGTATTTTCAAGATGGTTTGGATTTTAGTGTCCGCATCTATTTTTACCATGTTTTGCTCATGTATATGGATTTCTACGGCTTCACTAATGGTGCTTGCTGCCATACCTTGAATCTTTCCTCGGCTGCTTGGGTCCTCTATTCCCCAGCTGAAGATTTGGTTAGTTCGGGAGCAGTTTGTATAGGTCCCGCTACTAATAACATCACCGAGTATGAAGTAGTCATCGGTCTTCTAACTGAAGCTGCCTCCCAGGATGTTCATGATCTAGTAGTATTGATGGACTCTCAACTTGTGGTTTGCCATTTAAACCATATTTACACCATTAGAAACCCTGTTCTTATCTACCTCTTCCAAAGAGTACGTTTGTTGGAGAGATCATTTGAAACCATCACTTATAGGCATATCCCTAGGGAACATAATGTAGTTGCTAACTCATTAGCTAATTACATCCTAGATTGGCATATTGTCCATTCATGACATTGAAATCAAACATGTTCCATTGTAAATAAATAGTCAAAGACACATAAAACTCATGTAAAATACATTTAACATTTGAGACATATAAACACCAGGTAAAATTTTGTATATATATATCCGAAATTTTTTACAAAAATAGGTCTCAAGACCTCATCTGAAGCACATAGGCTTTTAGGAAAAATCATCATACAAAATCCTGAAGCTGTTAGATTTTAGTACATATCTCATACACTAGTGATGCTTATGGTAGCACATCACTGCTCGAGCTACTCTACATAGTATCCTACTGAATCAACTCGGTACTCCCATTGTAGGTCTTTGATACCTCATCAGAAGTTCATTAATGGTAGCATCTGGGATATCCAAGTTCAACCTCTCTAGGTTTTCCTCTAACTCCCTGGTCATATCATCACCCTGTGGTACAAAGCAGGCTCCATCCCCCCTGTCCAATGGAGAAGATCCTCCAAGTACCGCTGCTCCAACATCTGTATGAGAATATATAGGTCTTCTCACTTAACATAAAAAATATAAAACATTAAAAAACATAAAAACATTTCATCCATTTTAGGGTTTCTTGCTTCTTACCGATTTCACCCCACTGTCCCCCAGGTGGGAGTGGTAGGTCAGGATCTCCAATGAAGTTTGTACCTGCGTAAGCATAATCCTTAACCATGAGGATCTCATCTAAAATCCATTTGAAGAAAGGGTCACCAAACTTCACCTTTCCCCTACCTCTCTTGTATGAGCCATGATCTGGACCCACCTAGAAGCCTAGTGCACACCCTGACTGCCGGCCACCCTATGCATAGTAAATAGGACGGTCCATAGAGGCCCATTCGTCACTATTGTGATGGGTATTTTCTTCCTCTATGTCCTCATCCCTGGAGCATAGTGACGGTATATAAGCTCTCGAGTGGTAATATCCCCTCCACAGGAACCCGTGAGTGAGATGGGGGCACCCCGTCTTGAGAGACCAGTCAAGAAGTAGATATACTCTACTTCCACTATAAGAATATGGCCCCCCACCTCAAAGTACTACTGCTATTGATTCCACATCTGCAGTATGTGCTCTAGTAACCACTCATGTGACACCATGCTTGGGATCCAGAAGAAATTCAGGAGCCCACAGTCCCGTAATGCGACTATAAAACCCACATTTCTCTCAGCAAAAGCATCATCATTGCCATGTTGTCTCTCTTTCCATATCACCATGTTTTGAGCAACCAAGATCTGTCAAAAACAATCATAGCATGCATTAGAATCATCTCTAATCATTAAAAATCAAAAGAATGACTTATTATTGCTCATGCTATTAGTTTAAATATCCACGGCCGAAACCACCTGTACACCATTGGAGATAGGTGGTGGCACCACTTGTCAACTATGTTCTAGGCATGGTTCCTAGGAGGTACTGCGTATCATGCAAGGGGTATGTGCAATATCGCTTTTCTCTGTCATTGAAGGAGAAAAGTGATACCCTGCGTAAAATGGGAAAAAGAGAATATTCTCAAGGATTCTAGATCATGAGCTTTGTGTCCTCCCTTATCCCTATCATTGTGGGTTAGTTGAGATCAATATCCCTCATCCTAGGATCTTAGAGGCCACCTCATCCACAAATATCTCAACCATCCCTATCCATTGAGCCTTATAAATACAAGCTCATGTCCATGGTTGAGGGGAGGACTCTTACGGTATTGTTATGTTATTGGATTGATCACTTGGTCCAAGCCATTGGAGAGCACAGAGAACAAAGTTGGAGCTTATGGGGATCAGAATGTTTGGTTTCATGGAGATGCATGTCAACACTAAGGATTAACTGGTTGTAAACTTCTCCATTTTATCTTAATGCAAAGCTGATTCTTGTCCCATATTACTGTTGTTGTTTAATTTCATGTGTATGTTGTTAGATACCTTAGTCACTAACATGGATTAGTAGATTATATTCTGGCAGCTTTGATGTGTTTGCGTGTTTAATCTGATTGTAGGTACATACGGTTACTATCAAAGCATCACATTCCAGGTATCTATAGTGTCCAAGGAGGGTCTTCAACCTTTGTCGTTCATTTTTTTTGGATCTGAACCATTCAGACTAGTGGAACACTTTACTGTCCGTAGAAGGTGAAATAGTCCAGCTAACAAATCTGGTGACTCCACTGGGGAATAGATATATGTATCAATTGTTTTGATCTTCCTCAGTTCTTCAACTCTTTTCTGAATCTAGGATCCTTCTCCAACTCTTTTCAATCAGATCTACTATCTAACTTAGTTAACTTGGGTTTGAAACTTCCAGATCTGTTCAAATATGAATCATTTTGACCTTTTTTGCTATGTTTCTATACTCAATCTATCAGCCTTTACCCTAATCTGGTATTTTACTGACTTGATCTATCATTCTCTTTGTGTTTTTAATTTTTACAGGGAACTGCACCTATGCAGTGGATGAGGAGTGGTGCCACCACCTGTATCTTGTTGGTGAGAAGCGGTGTCGGGATAGAACCACTCTGTCAACACTAGAGAAGCACGATGCCAGGTAGGCATCATTCCAAGACCTCCTTTTCCTCATTTTTTGTAAAAATTTGGGTTGTTTTGCTTTCAATCCTGCACTATCAGGATTGTGTGATAGAATCTGATGCTTGTGGTTTGAAATTTTATGGATTAAGATTGGTTTGATTCGAAAATTCAAAATCTAGACTAGACTTTTTGATTGTTCATACACTTTGGTACTTGTTCGTTGTGATTACAAAACCATTTCTTGTTTTTTGAAAATCTTAGAGTGTTAGTAAGATCTCTTTTCATTTATGTTGAATAGACTAAAAGAACATTTAATTAGCATCTTAGTTTCATTTCTTGTTTGCATAGAGAACTTATTTTTCCTTCCTTTCAAAAAGAAAATTTTTGACTGAGATTAGGTTATCATCATTGAGTGTTGGACTATGGATCTCTGATTGGATTCACAAGCCTTCAGGCTCTTCATGTTCTTTCATCTCTTATGCATTTAGAACTATCTCAATCAAGATAAAAAAAAGTGGTAGTTTTAAGTTAGATTTGCCTATGTTTTAAGAGAAAATTGACAAAATAGAGTGCATTTGCATGTAGTGTGCTTCTTGTTTTTCTTTTAGGAAAAGAGATTCTTCCCCTTTTTATTGCTTTTAGAAAAGAGAAATGAGTTTGGAAAGTGTTGTTTGTCTTTGATTTGTTTTCAAGACTGTTGATTGGACGTATTTTTGGTTTTGAAACGAAATAAAATACTCTCTTCCCCTCCCATAAGTAGGCATACTTAACGGTAAAGTGAAACATTTTGCATAAGCATACTGCATGGTTTTACTTTTCTGTCAAAACATCATACATTCAACTAATCGTCCACTTTAAAATCAACGGTATTTATAGGTAAAAATTTACATAGAAATTGGAGTGATAGGTTAGATACGTGTTCGAGCGTCGTTAAGCATAGGAGATTTCGTTATTTTTTTGCATTACATTCCAAAACTCGTGAGGTTATTCCATGTACCATCGGTATATCGAATGACCTTTAATGTACCCTTGAGGTATATAGAAAGGTACTTCACATACTCAATTGTATATCGAAAGGCTCCTTGTGTACGGTTATGCATTAGACAACATTACTACCGATTTGAGCTCCCACGTACCTTGAGTGTATCGGAAGACCCCACTAGGATACCCTATCCATATGAGAAAATCCCTTTGGACATCTTGCTTGGAGCCATACATCGAAAACAACATTCGGAAATATTACTATGCACGTACCCTCGATGTGTATTGCGAGTGGCACCTTCTTGACAATCCTGGTGAGAGACCTGCTTTTTGAACTCCTCCTATCATTTTAAGTGTTCTTGTTTTGACCTATAGCTTGTGTAGGGAAATTTTTTGGTGTGTTTTCTAGATTTTTAGACCCTTGGTTAAATAGGAGTTGTACAAACTAGCTGAGTTAAGACAGTCCAGAAGAGTACGGGGCTCACCACCCAATTTTATTCCTCGTTCAGGAGAAAATCAAATCGAAGCTATCGACCAAGGAGCTGCTACCACCTCCCAAGTGGGAGATAATGTGGTTGCAGAAAGTGGAGGACCATATTATTCACACTCACCTCCCTTGGTCCAATAGCCTTCTTAGGGAAATACCTCATTCCATTCTCCCACAAAAGGTCATGTTGATGATACTACCCATTCGGATTTTGGTCCCAATGCTCCATTTTTGGATACCCCTGTAGGACAGGCCATTGCCTCATTTGGAACCCATTTAAATGCTTCTAAAGATGAAGAATAATGTAGGAAATACCATGCTACCATTCTCCATGCACAGGAGATTGACAAGCAGATAGATGACCTATTAGACCCGACACCATCACGTTCCACATCTATTCCTGTTGGATATCATTCACTGGCTGATTCTATGAGACCCATTGAACTGATTATAGATCGTCCAATAACACCCCACAATCCTTTTCAAAATACCACCTCCACCATCTCCCATATTATGTTTGTTCCTAATCCTCCTAGTTCTTCTTCACCTGGGGCTCAAACTTTAATTTTCATTTTGTCTTTACCTTCTAGTGTCATGGGGAAACCCCCAGCATGACCTACATTATTTGACATCAGAATTGTACCTAGTCAAGGGAAAACCTCTAATATAGAACCATATACAGTTTATGTCCCTCCCACCCATACTAATGTGGTTAATCCCCCACCTACTTCAGGTCATCCCTCAGGGGCACAACTTGTAACCATTCAATCTTCTGGAGGTTATGGTTATCACATACCTGTAGGTAATATTAATCATCCACCCAATCGTACATGGATGTCTTATGCTAGAATTCCATACTCTAGTAAACAGTTTACGCCATCGAGGCAACCCAACTGGTCTTACTTGCCAGCTATGGGGGGGATACCTATACATACCGAGGGAGGTGTCGGAGGACCCCCTTATGGAGGTCCTCCCCTTAGGGGGCCTAATGGTCCTAGATGATCTGGAAACTTTCCTTCTTATGGTCCTAGTGGTCCTGGTGGTCCTGGGGGGCCTGGTGGCTTTCCTCCTTATGGATTTGGAGGGTCTGGTGGCCCTCCGCCTAGTGTTTCTGGAGGCTCTGGAGGTTTACCTCCTGGCGGCTCTCGAGGGTTTGGTGGTCTAAATCCTAGTGGTCCTGGTGGTCCTAATGGTCCTAGTGATCCCGGTGGTCTTGGTGGTCCTGACGGCCCTGGTGGTCCTCCTCCTAGAGGCCCTAGTGGTCTTAGCGGTCCTAATCCTAGAAATCAACCCCTTGTGGGTGGATTTTCTGGTAGTTCTTCGTCATAGCAACCTATTTTTCAATCCACTTATGGTCCTACTGGTAATTATATGCCATATCAATATTACAAGTATGTGCAACCCAATCGGTAGTTAGATTTCCTAGAATATTTGGACTTACCTTACTTTTCCAAATTGACTAATGACCCCATTTGACACAATCCCTCATGGCCTCCCATTCTGGTAAAGTTACCATTGGATATCCCGAAATTCGATGGGAAGCAGGGAGACGATCCAAATAACCATGTTATGACATTCCATTTGTGGTGTTTTTCAAACTCCCTCATGGATGAATCCATTCAGTTATGACCCTCTCAGTGAAATTTGACCGTTACAGCCATGAAGTGGTACACTAAACTACCACAACATTCATTTGTGGATTTTGGCTCATTGGCAACCGTGTTTGTTACACACTTTCAGCTTCCTATTCGTTATGAAATGAGCACTAATATTTTAACTTCTCTATGATAGAACAACTCCACCCACATATATGATCATATTCATGAGCGGAGAAGGTGGAGAAGGATTATTAAGGCCCCTATTCCGGATCAATTGTTAGCTAATTGGTTTACCAAATTCTTGTTGCCTCATATTGCCCAAGATGTGGCTATGGGTGGTGCCATTACTGAATAGCAGGATATTAGTCGAGCCCAGTATATAGAATTGGTCTATTCCCAGTCTGGAACTCTTTATGACTTGATTCCTTAAGCTCCTCACCCAAGCACCGATCCCTCCAAGCCACCAGGAGAAGTACCTGTTGATGGGATTGTTGGTTCAATCCAGTTCCCATCAACAGCAAAACCTGCCAAGAAACCCCAAACTGCCACCACTACTCCTTCGACTCCTAAGGTTTCCACCGAGATCAATTCCATTCAAGGTACTCAAACCTCGTGTAATAATAAAAAGAAAGGTAAAAATAGAAATAAAAAACCTGGAAACCAATAGGAGACTCGAAGACCAACCAACAGTGATAACGATAAAGGGAAAATAAAGGAAAAATATCCCTGACTTCTATGTGGAGGTGACCATTTTTCAAAGGAGTGTCCTCGTCAGGATGAAATCTCCTAGTTTCTGAAGTCCACTCCCACATGCACATGTGGATCCTTTTCCCTCTCAACAGCAACTGATAGACCACATGTCTAATCACGGTAAATCTAGTTTGTTAGAGGAGATTCATATGATGTTTTCAGATACCATCAATCTGCAAACTCAAAGTCAAAATTATGACAAACCCGCAAATAAGAAAGAAGATCATTCTTCTTCAAGGAAAGCTCCCTCTACTAGTTCTCCATAATCCTCATCTACTGTCCCCGTATCTATCAAGAAGCCTACTCTCGACATGATTTTTCTTCCACCTAAGAGTACTCTTCGGAAGACAGCATTTAACACTAATGCCCGAGCTGCTCAATTTTATAATATAGTTGAAGATCTCGCTCAAGGACCTTGTGCAATGACTACCTTAGGAAGTATTCCAAAGTTTCCCTACACAGCGCAAAAACTTGTTAACAACATTAAGAGCTTTAGACCTGGATAATACTAACTTGATTCATTTCAATGTTGAGAACTACAAGCCTAGGTTACCACATAAAATTTCTTTTCAGATCATTATGAAAGTAGTTGGAAATAAAAAATTTCGAACAGTACTAGATGAAGGAGCTTCAATCTTGGTTTTGTCTCTGTCTTGTTGGAAGGCTCTTGGCTCTTCCGAGCTTGTAACATCACCTACAACCCTTAAAGCCTTTGATGGATAGGGTTTCCAACCCCATGGTCTCATATCATCCCTAGTGGTCAAGCTAGGGATAAAAACCGTTTCCATTCAAGTAGAAGTGGTAGATGCCCCTTTAGATTACAACCTCCTTCTAGGAAGAAATTGGTTCTATGCCATGACTACTGTCGCCTCAACAGTATTCCAAACAGTCCAATTTCCACATCTAGGGAGAATTGTTACTATTGACCAGCTTGATTTCTATATGCCGGATGTTACTACCTCCATGGCTAATAAAATCCCCATGTTAGGCCAGTCCCCTCCTCCTTACCAGTCGATTGGGGTAGGCATGTTGAAGGATTCATCCCTTATGGGGATTTTTCCATCCACTTCTCCTAACATAGATACCATGACAGTCCATATGATTGCCTCATTTGATTATGAGCCTAAGGGTAAACAAGTTGTTGAGTCCACCTCGTTGAGTTCACACAAAGCACTGTATAACACCATTCAAACATTTTCCAATGATCACATGGATAACCTTCATTTAGTGGCTTCGGATCCTTACCATTTACAGTACTAGTTAGAGCCTTCTATTCCTATTCTAGATTATCTCTTTGAGAGTTTCCCTTCTGATGAGTCCATTATGGAGATCATTAATACGGATGAGTCCATTTGAGAGGATCACCATCATAGATCCATGTTCCTCCCCAACACCAGTTCAGTTAGCCATGATTTTGCATCCTTGTTTCCTACTGATATTGTCAATGTACCCCAAATTCCTATATTGTTGCAAGATACAGATTCTGAAGGAAACTTTTGCAACATTACTCAAACGAATCTGATTGACATATCAGCCAAGCCTGATACTATCGAGCATGTTCATGTTGGCAGAATTGCTCAGTAGATGAATCTGAAGCATACAAGGAACTTTTCAAATAATTGTTTGATATTTTTCCTGGTCCTATGAAGAGATCCCAGGTATTGACCCATCCATTGTTGTCCATGAAATTAAAACCTATCCCATGGCTAAACCTATCAGGAAAAAACTAAGGCAATTCCATCCTCGGAAGGTCATGGCTATTAATGCTGAAATTGAGAAACTTCTAAAAGATGGGTTTATTTATCATGTACCCCTGACTCTATGGGTATCAAACGTTGTTCCTGTCAATAAAAAGCAGGGCACCATTAGAGTGTGTATCAACTTTAAGGATTTGAATAAATCTTGTGCCAAGGACAACTTTCCTACTCCACACATCGATCAGATTATCGACAACTGTGTTGGAAGTGTCATCTTTTCATTCATGGATGGCTTCTCTGGCTATAATCAGATTGAGATATTACCCTCCGATCAGCATAAGACAACATTCATTTTCCCATGGGGAACCTTTGCATATAATAAGTTACCTTTTAGATTGAAAAATCTTGGAGCCACGTTCTAGTGCATAATGTCCTATGTGTTTCATGATATTAAACATGTTGTTGAACCGTACCTTGACAAACTCCCTACTCATTCACAGCAACAGGAGGACCACCCTGGTAATCTTAGAGAGATATTCTTGAGATGCCATCATTATAATATATGGCTCAATCTGCATAAATGTGTTTTTTGTGTTAAGACGGGACGTCTGCTAGGTTTTGTGGTATCCAAAGATGGCATCCAGATTGATCCTTTGAAAATTGCCACCATTTTAGATCTACCAGCCCCAACTAATCTCCTTGAACTCCAAATTTTGTAGGGGAAGGAAAAATTTCTCCGTCATTTCGTGTGCAATTTCGCAGAGAAAACGCACGACTATATGCGTCTCCTCAAGAAGACTACTCCATTCTTTTGGGATGACCAGGCCCAATGCACCTTTGATAATCTTAAGCACGCTCTAACTCATTCACCCGTGATACACTCCCCAGATTATTCAAAGGAATTTCTCTTGTATATTTTTTCCTCAGCTACTACCATCGCTATGGTGTTAGTGCAGGAATATCTCCATGGTCAAGAGCACGTGATTTATTATGCCAATAAGAATATCATGGATTTTGGAACTCACTATTCATGTGTGGAAAAGTTAGCATTGGCCACGGTCATTGTTGTACAAAAGTTTCATCACTACATTCTACTTTGCACTACCACTGTATTGGCAGACCAGAACCCGATGTATTACATCCTAACTCGTCAAGTGCTCGGGGGCAAGTACACCCATTGGATATTCATACTTCGGGAGTTTGATCTGGAATTTGCCAAAGCCACATCAAAGAAATCCTTGGTCTTTGCCGATATTATGTGTGATCTTCTTTGTGATTCGACGGAACCTGAGCCCAGTGATTCATTTTCGGATGAATTCCCGTTCTTGATTAGCACTACCGATCCTTGGTATGGATATTTGCTTATTTATCTCCAAACACAACAATTTCAGCCGCATTTATCCCATGATGATCATCGCCATATCCGTCACCATGTGAAATACTATCTCATCTTGAATGATACCTTGTATAGATGTGGGATTTAATCAATTCTCTGGTGATGCCTAACCCATGAGGAGGCTAAACATGTGTTGAATTATTGCCACTCATGAGCATGTGGCGGTCATCTATCTGGGATGGATACCTCCTAGAAAATCCTTCACCCTGGCTATTTCTGGCCTTCTGTCTTCAAAGACTGTCATGAGGCTGTTAAGAAATGCCCACCTTGTCAATACTTTTATCCTAAAAAGTGCACCCATCCTACTCCGCTACACCTCGTCATTGCCATTGGCCCATTCACCAAATGGGGGATTGACTTCATGCATTGTAAGCCTACCTCAGTCGTGGGGCATGTTTAGATCATCGTAGTCATTGATTATTTCACAAAATGGGCTGAGGCCATGCCTACATATGCAGAATATGGTAAGACTGTCGCTCTCTTCTTGTTCAATATTATCATAGCTAGATTTGGAGTTTCGCAGTCCATCATTACTGATCACAAATCCCATTTTCATAATCAAATGATGGAGGAGCTAAGTGCCAAGTTAGGTTTTCACCATGAAACTCTACTCCATATTATCCACAAGCTAATGGTCAAGTAGAGGCCATTAACAAAGTTTTGAAAACTATGCTTCACCGGATGGTTGGAGATCATAAATCCAACTGGCACCACATTATTTTCTCCACTCTTTGGGCTTATCATACTTCCATGAAAAATAGCCATTGGTTTCACGCCATTCCAGCTTGTCTATGGACTCAAATCTGTCTTAGTGATTTAATGTCAGATTCCATCTTTACAACTTGTCGTCGAACTTATCCCAGACACTTCCGCAGAGGAAGAAAGATTTTTTTACTTGAATAACCTTGACGAGACTCAGAGAGATGCTGCCTTGGTTAATGAGGCACATAAGAAACGCGTCAAGGCACAGTATGATAAATCCATCCAACCTCGTGTCTTTAATGAGGGTGACCTAATATTGACTTATGATCAGAGATATGACAAACTAGGGAATGGTAAGTTCAAGTCCATGTGGTACGGACCTTTCGTCATTTCTAAGGTTTTAGATGGACTCCCTTTGGGGCAGTCTCGTAATGGGTTGTGGCTGAAAAGGTACTATGCCTAGGTCTTTCTTGGATAGTATCTTGTATATATGTATATTCCATGAATTTCAGTGTGCTTTTAGTATTTTCAATATGGTTTTGATTTTAGTTTCTACATTTGTTTATACCATGTTTTGGTCATGCATATGGATTTCTATGGCTTTGTTGATGGTGCTTGCCTCCACACCTTGAATCTTGCCTCGGCTGCTTGGGTCCTCTATTCCCTAGCCAAAGATTTTGTCAGTTCATGAGTGGTTTGTATAGGTCCGGCTACTAATAACATCGCCAAGTATGAAGCAGTCATCGGTCTTCTGACTGAAACTGCCTCCCAGGATGTTGATGATCTAGTAGTCTTGATGGACTCACAACTTGTGGTTTTCCATTTAAACCATGTTTAGACCATTAGAAACCCCATTTTCCTCCACCTCTTCCGGAGAGTACTTTTGCTAGAAAGAGCATTTTAAACCATCACTTATAGGCATATCCCTAGGGAACATAATGTAGTTGCTGACTCATTAGGTAATTACATCCTAGATTGGCATATTTCCCATTCATGACATTGAAATCAAACATGGTACATTATAAATAAACATTTGAAGACACATAAAACTCATATAAAATACATTTCCCATTTGAGACATATAAACACCAAGTAAAAGTCTGTATATATATATATACAAAAAAGTTTACAAAAAATAGGTCCTGAGACCTCATTTGAAGCACATAGGATTTCAGGAAAAACCATCATACAAAACCTTGAAGCTGTCAACTTTCAGCACATATCTCATAACTAGTGGTGCTCGTGATAGCACATCAGTACTTCTCGAGCTACTCTACACAGCAGCCTACTAAATATTTTCGGTACTCCCACTGTAGATCTCTGATATCTCATCGAGAGGTCATCAATGGCACCTGGGATATCCAAGGTCAACCTCTCTAGGTTTTCCTCTAACTCCTTGGTGATATCATCACCCTATGGGACAAAGCGGGATCTAGCTCGACTGTCCAATGAAGAATCTCCTCCCAGTGGTGTTGCTCCAACATCTGCATGAGAATATATAGGTCTCGTCACTTAACGTAAAAAATATAAAACATTAAAAAACATAAAAACATTTTATCCGTTTTAGCGTTTCTTTCTTCTTACCGATGTCACTCCACTATCCACTAGGTGGGAGTGGTAGGTCAGGATCTCCAATGAAGTTCGTACCTATGTAAGCATAATCCTCGACCATGAGGATCTGATCTTAGAGCCATCTGAAGAATGGGTCACCGAACTTCACCCTTCCCCTACCTGCTCTTGTACGAGCCATGACCTGGACCCATATCAGCATATGGGGTCCCGCGCTCTCAGACTCTGGAAGACCACCTGAGGTCTCATCTGTGGAACCCGCTCGAAGAAGAAGTAGGCTAAAATTGAACCAAATCCAAACTTCTTTAGCTCTCCCTACCGACACTTAGTAAATTGATCCTTGAATATGGGAAGCATGGCTTCCACCCAGTTGAATAATGTGGGTTCCATGGCCTCTATGGCATACAACATGTGCTCCCTAGAAGCCTAGTGCACACCCTGACTCCCAGCCACCCTTTGCATAGTAAATAGGATGGTCCATAGGGGCCCATCCATCACTTCTCTGATGGCGATTTTCTTCTGCGATGTCCTCGTCCCTCGATCATAGTGACGATCTATAAGCTCTCAGGTGGTAATATCCCCTCCACGAGAACCTGTCAGTGAGATGGGGGCACCCCGTCTCGAGAGACCAGTTAAGAACTAGATGTCCTCTACTTCCACTGTAAGAATATGGGCCCCCACCTCAAATTAATACTACTCTAGATTCCACATCCACAATATGTGTTCCATTAACCACTCATGTGACACCATGCTTGGGGTCTGGAAGAACTTCAGGAGCCCACAGTCCCGTAATGTGGCAATACAACCCACATTTCTCTCAGTAAAAGCATAATCATTTTTATGTGTTCTTTATTTCCATCTCACCATGTTTTGAGCAACCAAGACCTATCAAAAACAATCATAAAATGCATTAGAATCATCCCTAATCATTAAAAATCAAAAGAATGACTTATTTTTTCTCATGATATTAGTCTAAAATCTCCACGGCCGGCACTGCATGTGCACCATTGGAGATAGGTGGTGGCACCACTTGTCAACTATGTTATAGGCACGGTTCTCGGGTAGTACCACGTATCCCACAAGGGGTAGGCGTTGTGCCCACTTTTAAGGTTTTAGGGCTTGCCATATGAGCCCAAAACCCCACCAAAACTCAAAATAAGCACTATAAAATGAAAGAATGGGGTTTTAGTTGTTACCTACAATTGACGGTGCTCAAAACAGACGGTGGGAACTCCCAGTATTAGCTACCGAATATCTCGCTAAGAAAGTGCTCCAAATGCTCTGTTATGGGTAAATAGTGAAATGATTTGATTTTTTACTATTTACATAACTTATATAGGCATTTTTGGGTCTGACATACTTTAGTTTTTATATAAAATCATATTTTAGTCAAATTTTATCTATCGTAATCTCTTACTACTAGTTATAAATTCATTTAGCACTTGTTTATGAGTCGATTGCAGAATAAGAGAACCATAGAAAAAACTTTGGAAGTTTGTTTACAGCTTTTTCACACTTTCATAAAACGGAAAAGGTCGATGAGCGTTTATTATGACACTTTGGTCACGCTCTTTAAACCCAATATTAAAGGTCTGATTCCATTTCAGTTTCTTTCCAGGATCGTAAAAAGTTGACATTGTGTAAAGAAATGTCATGGAATCTTATTTTCACCTCCTTTTTAGGCTCCTTAAACACGAAAAGATCGTTGAGTCCGTTTTCTATTTTTTCCCAGCTCGTAAAAAGTGAAATTGTGTAAAGAAAGCTCATGGAATTCTCTTTAAAATCTTTTCAAGATCCCTAAATACTAAAAGATTGTAAAGCGATCTTGTCTTCTTCACGCTCATTAAAGTATTTGAAGAGTCATCTTTCTGACGGTAGGTTATCTATTTTTCGGTTGGGATAGGATTATTTATGAAAAAGGAACACTCCAGCTAATCATCACTGGAAGAGTTCCCTAAGGCACGATTTTATACTTTTTTGGGCCTTAGGGACTAAATCATATGAAAAAGGACCCCTTTGGAGTCTTCTTCCATAACTCTCTAAACATGAATGATACCGAGTTTTCTTTCAGTGGACTCGTTAAATTAAACATTGAGAGACCCATTTTGGGAACGAACCCCTCCTCTCTCAGGTTCGTAAAACATATGAGTCTGGACTTGTCTTCCAACAAGCTATATCCAGTGTTTGTTACCCTCTTTGAACTCATAAAACCAAAAGGAGGCACTCATCAACCATGATGGGGGGAATGGGAAGGGAATCATTTTGCAAATAATGGCAGTTGTTTGTCGTTACCTTTGAACATGGCACTTGTCTGCACATCATGTCAGTCAATTGGGTATTCAGCTGATCTCCATGACGATCCACTTTCATGAGTCATGTCACTCCTTTGAGTCTTTCAAAATAATGCATTGTCCACTGTCACACTCTGTGTTTGTCCCATTTATTCATGCTGCCAAGTCTTTTTGTCATGCTGCCCAATGTTCAAAGGGGATTTGAAGAAGTTTTATGTCTGCAGTCTACACAGCTTTTGTGTCAGTAATTTTGAGTTGGTCTTATCGTTACTACATTCACATCATTCTAGAACTATGTTTCTAGTTTCATGTCATTGATGTGGGACTCATCATGGCCCTCCTTCGACGAGAATTTTCCCATCGACATCAACTCATCATCTGTGAAATAGTCTTAGAAACAATATTTGGTACCTTGAGATTTGTATGCCTTAATGATAGGTTCTCTCACTCTCAACATAGGTTAACATCATTGACCTTTGATTGATAGAATCGACTAGGTGTTCGACATTAAGACATATATTCCCACTCAGTATATTGTACTAGGGTACCTTGGGAATCATTAACATCAATGGTGATCTCCCTCGCACTTGTTAACGGTTCACATCATTGGCCAATAATCAAGTGGTCTCTACGATGTTTGACTTTAGATCATTGTAATCACATGGATAGAATTGTACTCTATGGAAGACGAGACAAAGACCCTGGGTGTTTGTTTAAAGTGCTCATTGCTTTTCCCCAGGTTGCGATGGAGTTTTGTATAACTAGAATGGATCCAAATTTGTATGGTCATGGCTATGCTCAAATTTGAGTTTGTATGACATAGATCTACATTGTATGTCTGGTAGCTATGTCCAAGTTTGAGTCCTCTATCACATGGATCTACATTGTATTCTAGTAGCCATACTTATTTATTCCTCTCATGGATCTGCCTTGTATTGGTCTGCATTCATGAGTTGGTTACTTGTGTCTATGAGTCAACATACTGATGTACTACAGATTCCTACTTGACAACATACTCTGATTGAGCCAACATTTTCACCTCATAGCGACGAATCATTCTCTCAAGGCTCTCATTTATCATATCCCTCTAAGACTCATGCTTTGGGGGGGCATCCTGCTATACCAAAATCCTGTCACCATCATGTGATAAGACTCTTAACATACGTACTTGCCCTAAATCCCAATAGTTGGAGTGGAAAATCATACCATTTTTCCAATCTTTCACAAAGATGCTCAGCACCACGCCTTCCCCTTTTTCCAAGAGTAGTACCTTTCTTGCACCTCCTATCCCTTGTTATCCACAAGTGGTGCCACCACTTATGGCCCTTAGTCCATAAGCATTTCTTACTTGAACCGCTCTATCATTGAAGAACAAAAGTGGTACCCTGGGTAAAATGGAAAAAAGATAATATTCCCGAGGCTTCTAGATCATGAGCCTCGTGTCCTCCCTTATCCCTATCATTGTGGGTTAGTTGAGCTCGAGATCCCTCATCCTATGATCTTAGAGGCCACCTCATCCACAAATATCTCAACCATCCCTATCCATTGAGCCTTATAAATACAATCTCGTGTCCATGGTTGAGGGGAGGACTCTTAAGGTATTGTCATGTTGTTGGATTGATCACTTGGCCCAATCCATTGGAGAGAATAGAGAGAAAAGCTGGAGCTTATGGGGATGAGAATGTTTGGTTTCATGGAGATTCATTTCAACACTAAGGCTTAACTACTTGTAAACTTCTCCATTTTATCTTAATACAAAGATGATTTCTATCCCACATTATTGTTGTTGTTTGATTTCAGATGTATGTTGTTATATTCCTTAGTCACTAACTATTAGTTTTTCAACATTCAAGCTAGCATTATGTTAGGATATTAAACTGAGAGAAAAACAAGTACAACAATCAAACACAAGAGACAATGAACACAGTGTTTTTCCTCGAGGAAACTATAAATGGAGAAAACCCTGCAACTTCCTCAGAGATAGAATCAACACAAAAGGTAAAAGCCCCAAAACAGTAAGATGCTCTCCTGACAGCAGTAACCTTCTTCTTGTCTAGCCCCAGTGTCTTCTCCTTCCTCAACTATGCACTACACTTGAGTGTGTTTGTGATGTACGCTAAATAAATAGTCCATCTCTCTATTTATACTGATCTTGGCATGACTAAAACCCTACTAGGGCTGACCTCTCTAGGAGATTCTAATAACCCTAGTGCCCCGAAATTGCAGGGACTTTAACCCTTAGACAATAGGAGGGTTACCCACAATGACTTCACATGACTTGTTTACATTATAGATCTTCCCGATCAGAACATCGGGGAACGACATGACATAATAACATCCCGGAATAAACATTGTGTTACAATAGATATGAAATACAAGTGAATACATTCTGAAGTTACAATTACATCAACACTCCCTCTTAACTAGGAAGGTATTCTCTCGACACAATTTTCATCACTAGTATTCTTCTCTGGATCTTCTCATCATCTACATATCCAAGTCATATTCATCTTCAAGTCATCTTTATCTTCATGCCATCTTCATTTATGGATCTAGATCATCACTAGATTTGGATCATCATCACTGGATGTCATCACTGGATCTGGATCATCACTGGATCTGGATCATCATCACTGGATGTAGATCATCACTATTGGATATGGTTCTCTCGGGGTCATCATAACTGGTTTTGGATCATATATTGATCTAGATCTTCTCTGGTCATCATCATATGTGCTATCTCATGATTCTTCTCATCACAGGAAGTTCTACAGAGCCAGCATTCTTTCATGCTAGTTGTAGGCCTAGCCATCATGTAGGTATTTTTCAATGCTTATATCTCACCTACTCATCAGAATGGCCTACCCAGCACTTAAATTTTACCTACTCATCAGAAAGGCACACCCAGCACTCACATCTGATCATGTAGGAACCTACAATCACATCAGAAAGGCCCAACACTCACATTCACCAGCATGATAGGACATCACTATCATCTGTGAAAAGGATTCAGCACTTACATATGACCTGGTAGGAACCAAATCCTACACCCTCATCAGAAAGGTGTGCACTCACATATGACCTGGTAGGAACCAAATCCTACACCCTCACCAGAATGGCCCTCAGTCCCAGACTGAGCTACCTGGTAACCGACCAGTGCCTCCATTCTCCTAGAGAATGGAAGTTTCCCTTATATCTTATCTGGTAGGAACCAAGTCCTAAACCCTCATCACAATGGCCTGCACTCACATTTGACCTAGTAGGAACCAAATCCTACACCCTCATCAGAATGGCCCCCAGTCCCAGACTGAGCTACCTGGTAACAGACCAGGTGCCTCCACTCTCCCAGAGAGTGGAAATTTCCCTTACATCTGACCTACTCATCAGAATGGCCAGCACTCATATCTAACATGGGAGGAACCTAATCCTTTAACCATGATAGAATGGATTAGCCCTTATATCTGACCTACTCATTAGAATGGCTCTCTCAGTCCTGGACTGAGTGTTCTTGGTAACTAACTAGGTACCTCCATTCCCAAAATAGAATTGAGCACTCATATCTAACATGGAAGGAACCAAATCCTCTCACCATGATAGAATGGCTCAGTCCTTGCATCTGACCTACTCATTAGAATGGCTTCCAGACTCATCACTTCCCCTTGGAAGGGACCTCAATCTGGAGAATAGCAAGCTTCTCCTTGAAGTACTCAAACTTCACTCTGGTCAATGGCTTCATCAACACATCAGCTATCTGATCATCCATTGCAACATACTAGAGCTTCACTGCTCCCCTCTACACCATATCCCTGCTATAGTGATACTTGATCTCGATATGCTTCGACTTGTCATGGAACACTGGGTTCTCCGACAACTTCACACAACTCTGGTTGTCACAATGTATACAAGTAGCATCCAACTAGAGATCAAATAAATCAGATAGTAGCTTCCTCAGCCATACTACCTCACAACTAGCTGAACAAGCTACGACATACTCTACTTCAGCTGTACTGAGTGCCACACAATATTGCTTCCTGCTAAACCAAGAGATCACACCTGATCCCATACCGAAGCAACACCCTGAAGTGATCTTCCTATCGATGGCACTTCCTACCCAATACGGATCAACTTAACCTTCCAAGTTAATCTTCTGATTTGCATCATACTTGAGCCCATAATCAACTATACCCCTCAGGTACCTCAGAATATGCTTTGCAACAATCAAGTGAACATTTCTTGGATCTGTCAAGAATTGGCTCAAGGTGTTCACAGCAAAGCAAATGTTTGGTCTCATGTTTGTTAGGTACATCAAGGACCCAATCATCTGACGTAACATTGTAGCATCAACTAACTCTGATGAAGCATTGCTCAATAGCTTTAGGTTTGATGCCATAGGTGTGGTGATGGCCTTGCAGTCCATCATCCTGAACCTCTTCAAGATCTCTACTTGATACTTCCCTTGTCCAAGGAAGATTCCATCCACACTCTGCCATACCTCCATACCTAGAAAATAATGCATCATACCCAAGTCTTTTATTTCAAGCTCGAAATAAAGCTTTCTCTTTGTATCAACAATCAACCCATCCATACTTGTCACAAATAAATCATCTACATACAGTAGAAGCATCACTGGGTTGCCATCTTAAACCTTGTAGTAAAGGTTGGAATATGCTTTACTCTTGGTAAAGCCCAAACTATATAGAAAGCTATCAATTCTAACGTACCATGTCCTGGGTGCCTGTTTCAAACTGTATAGGGATTTCTTCAATATGCACACATGAGACTCCCTGTCATGTGTCTCAAAACCGAGCGGTTGTTCTACATATACTTCCTCTTCCACTACACCATTCAAGAAAGCAGTCTTGACATCCATCCGGTGTATCTTCCATTTCATCACTATAGCCAGAGCAAGTACTTATCTGATGGAATTGTATTTGGCTATAGGTGTAAAGGTTTCTTCATAATCTATTCCTTCTTTCTGAGAGAAACCTCGAGCCACAAATCTTGCCTTATATTTTTCAATGCTACCATCTGCAGCATGCTTGATCTTGTAGATCCATTTGGAAGTTACAACTGACTTCCCTTTTGGTCTTGGGACAACATCCCAAATATCACTCTTCATGATCGATTGATATTCTTCGATCATAACATCCTTCCATTCTTTCCGTTCTGTCACTTCTTCATAACTGGAAGGTTTTTTATCAATGAAATCACATAGTAATGCTATATACCCGGAGCAAGATCTGGTAGTCTTTCTTTCTCTGTGATTTTCTTCTGGAGCCTCATATCTTTCTGCAAATTGGATAAGTTCTTGTACCCAAGTAGGTTTCCTCTTATGAGGATTCTTCTCCAGAGGTGGCTCTACAGGTCTTTATGGTTCTTCAAATTATCGATCTTCTTCTTGAGTTTCTTCGTTCATGGTTTTATCATGAACTCTGGGTGCTTCTGCTTCTTCAGGTTCTTCAGCAGGTCTCTTTCCGAATTTGTTGTAAGTTGTGTCTTCATCAAATGTCACATCCCTGCTGATGTTAATCTTCTTGTATCCTGGGAAATATATTCTGTAAGCCTTTGAGCTTTTAGATTATCCCACAAATATTCCCTTCTTTCCTGAAGGATCTAATTTTGTTCTCTTCTCTTTTGGAATGTGTATGTACACAGGACAGCCAAATATTCTAAGATGGTTGACTTCTGGTTTCTTGCTATAAAAGACTTATTTAGGAGTCTTGTTCTCGAGTACTCTATCCGGAGTATGGTTCTGTACATACACCGCTGTTTTGGAAGCTTCCACCCAAAGATGCATAGGAAGGTCTTGATCATGAAGCATTTCTCTTGCAGCTTCCATCATAGTTCTATTCTTCCTTTCTACAATCCCATTCTATTCTGGATTATAAGGAGTGGACAACTCCCTCTTAATCCTTGATTCTTTGCATAGCTCTTTGAATTCATTTGAAGTGAATTCTCTGCCATTATCTGATCGAAAGGTCTTGATATTCTTTTCAGTGTGGTTCTTGATCAAGGCTTTGAATTCCTTGAACTTCCTGAATACTTCGTCTTTGTTCTTCATGAAGTAAACCCATGTCTTCCTAGAGAAGTCATCAATAAAAGAAACATAATATGCATACCCGCTTAGTGAGTTTTATCACATAGGACCGCATACATTGGAGTGGATGATTTCCAATATTCCTTTTGCTTTGATTTCTCTTCTTGGAAATGTCCTCTTTGTATTCTTTCCTTTCACACATCCTTTGTAGACCCCATCATGTTTTGCTTGGATTTATGGAAGACCTTCAACAGCTTCGCTTGCAATAGGTAGTGCTCTGTAATGCACATGTGCAAGAATTCTATGCCAAATTTCACTTGGTTCTACTCTGTCATGGACCAGGGATTGTTCTGGATGGCCCTTTAATTTGTACAATCCTCCTTCTTGTTCTCCAATCACCACCGCATCATCGATAGTCTTTCCTTTTGGCCACATGATGACTTGACCATCTATGAATGCAACTTGCATTCCTTTTGCAACTAATGCAGATATGGAGAGGAGGTTCTTCTTGAGTCCTAGAACAAACAATACTTCCTTCATTGTTAGAGACTTTCCAGAATCTAGCTTATAGGAGGATTCCCCACTACCTTTTATTGGATATTGGTAGTCATCTCCTAGCTTCACCTTGTGAGGTGATTCATGTTTTGACAGTCTCACAAAGGATTCCTTGAATCCTGTCATATGTTTGGAAGCCCTGCTGTCTATGAGCCAATCATTGCTTCCATGATTAATGTTTCTTGTGAGAGTGGAAATCAAAACATATTCATCCCCGCTTGAAGAATCTTCATTTTCATATCTAGTTCTTTTCTTGGATGGTTCATCATCCTCTGTAGCATGAGCATGATTTCTTCTTTTGTTTCTCCTTTTCTTATTATGTTTCTTAGGACAATTTATTGGATAACGTCATACTTCATCACATGTATAACATATGATCCTAGACAAATCTTTTCTAGTGTTATATTTGTGAGAGTGCTTACCTCTAGAGTGATGAGATCTTCTTTTGGTTGACTTGGAGTGTACTGTGAGAGCTTGGTATTCACTTCCCATCTTTTCTTCTCGAGCTACCATCTGAGCTTCTTCTTGAGATCACTCTTCCCATAGTCTGTTGAACTTGACTAATTTCTTTCTAGCACAGATCCCTTGAATAAAAGAGTCCCATGATCTAGGGAGACCATTCAAGGTAGTCATCACAATATCTACATTTTCCACTTCTTCATCTACTACTTCTAGTTGTTCCTTGATCTAAGAAATTCCTGTGAAGTAATACTGGATTGTTTTTGCATTCTGAATCTTCACATTCTTCAGTTGGTTTCTCAGAGTCATCTTCCGGTTTATGTTTTTCCCTTCAAACAATTTGGTTAGGGAATCAAACATAGATTTAGGTGTCTATAGGAAGGACACTTGTGGTATGAGATGATCCTTTATATAATCAGCAATGATTCTCTTTACCATAACCAACTTGTTCTTATGCAAGGCCTTAGCCTCATCTCCCTTTGGAACTGGAACCTCCTCATGGATGTAGGAGTCCAATTCATTCTCTTCCAGGACTAGGGAGATACTATACTTCCAATCTCGGAAGTTATCGGCTCCCTCAAGCTTTTCATCAAGCTTGGTATGATGAGACATCTTAATTGAGAACCTGAAATGGAAATACAAAAGATTTTAGATCTTACCAGGTCAAGATATCGGATCTGAATTTTGAGCTGAAATCCTGTAGAGTTGGTTCATGAGCAAATTAGGGTTTTGCTTTTCTGGAGTTCTATCCAACCAAATGCTTTGAAATTGATCCTCAACTTCAATTTTTGGGAGGAGATCAATCCAAGCCTAGGTTCACTGAAAAATTCCTCTTCTGTGAAAAACCCTAATTTCCACCAGCAATGTTAGGTCCAAAACTGAAAAACCTTAGAATTGGATTCTTCTTCGACAGAAGGATGAAACCTAGGGAGGAGAGTTATTCCAACCTTATTTTGCTGAAAATCTATTGAGAGAGAGCCACAAAGTAGGAAGCCCTAGTTCCTGTAGCTGCACAATGTCTTCTTCTCAGGTTAGCTCTGATACCATGTTAGTTTTTCAACATTCAAGCTAGCATTATGTTAGGATCTTAAATTGAGAGAACAACAAGTATATCAATAAAACACAAGAGAAAATGAACATAGTGTTTTTCCTTGGGGAAACCATAAATAAATAAAACACCGCAACTTCCTTAGAGATAGAATCAACACAAAAGGTAAAAACCCTAAAATAGTAAGATGCTCTCCCAACAGCAGTAACCTTCTTGTTTAGCCCCAGTGTCTTCTCCTTCCTCAACTATTTGCTACACTTGAGTGTGTTTGTGATGTGTGCTAAATAGAGAGTCTAGCTCTCTATTTATACTAATCCTAGCATGACTAAAACCCTACTAGGGCTGACCTCTCTAGAAGAGTCTAATAACCCTAGTGCCCTAGAACTGCGGGGGATTTAACCCTTAGAGAATAGGAGGGTTACCCACAATGACTTGACATGACTTGTTTACATTATAGATCTTCCCGATCAGAACATCGCGGCATGACATGACATAATAACATCCTAGAATAAAAATCAGGTTACAATAGATAAGAAATACAAGTGAATACATTCCGAATTTACAATTACATCAACACTAACATGGATCAGTAGATTATATTCTGGAATCTTTGATGTGTTTGCGTGTTTAATCTGATTGCAGGTACATAGGGTTACTATCAAAGCATCACATTCCGGGTATATACGACGTCTAGGGAGGGTATTCAACCTTTTTCGTTCATTTGTTCTAGATCTAAACCATTCAGACCAGTGGAACACTTTACTGTCCGTAGAAGGTGAAATATTCCAGCTAACATAAATAGTAAAATGATTTGATTTTTTACTATTTACATGACTTATATAGGAATTTTTGGGTTTGATATGCTATAGTTTTGATATAAAATTATATTTTAGTCGAAATTTATCTGTCATAATCCCTTAATGCTAGTTATAAATGCATTTAACACTTGTTTTTGAGTCAATTGCAAGATAAGAGAACTATAATAAGAAGCTTTGGAAGTTTTTTTATGGATTTTTTGCACTTTCATAAAATGAAAAAGGTTGATGAGCGTTTATTATAACACTTTGGTCATGCTCCTTAAACCTAGTATCAAAGGTCTGAGTCCATTTTTGAATCTTTCCAAGCTCGTAAAAATTGGCATTGTGTAAAGAAATGTTATGGAGTCTTCTTTTCACCTCCTTTTGAAGCTCCTTGAACACGAAAAAATCGTTGAGTCCATTTTCGATTCTTTCCAAGCTCGTAAAAGGAGACATTGTGTAGAGAAACCCCATGGAGTTCTCTTTAAACTCTTTTCAGGATCCCTAAATACAAAAAGATCATTGAGCGATCTTGTATTCTTCATGCTTGTTAAAGTATTTGAAGAGTCGTCCATCTGATAGTAGGTTATCTCTTTTTCGGTTTGGAAAGGAATATTTACGAAAAAGGAACACTCTAGCCAATCATGACTGGAATATTTCTCTAAGGTATGAATTTATACTTTTTCGGGCCTTAGAGACTAAATCACATGAAAAAGGACCCCTTTGGAGTCTTCTTCCATAGTCATTCAGACTCTCTAAACATGAATGATACCGAGTTTTCTTTCATTGGACTCATTAAGTTAAACATTAAGAGACCCATTTTGGGAACGAACCCCTCCTCTCTTAGGTTCGTAAAACATATGAGTCTGGACTTGTCTTTCGACAAGCTATATTGAGTGTTTATTACCCTCTTTGAACTTGTAAAATTGAAAAGAGGCACTCATCAACCATGATGGGGGAAATGGGAAAGGAATCCTTTTGTAAATAAGGGAATTTGTTTATCGTTACCTTTGAACATGGCACTTGTATGCACATCATGTCATTCAATTGGGTATTCAACTGATCTCTACGACGATCCACTTTCATGAGTCATGACGTTCCTTTGAGTACTTCAAAAGAATACATTGTCCACTGTCGCATTGTGTGCTTATCCTGTTCAATCATGCTGCCAAGTATTTTTGTCCTGCCACCTAATGTTCAAAGGGGATTTGAAGAAGTGTTACCTCTGTAGTCCACAAAGTCTTTGTGTGAGTATTTTTGAGTCAGTTTTATGGTTACTACATTCACATATTTCTAGAACTATGTTTCGATTTTTGTGTCGTCGATGTGGGACTCATCATGGCCCTCCTTTGATGAGACTTTTTCCGTCGACATCAGCTCATTATCCAAGAAATATTCTTAGAAACAATATTTAGTACCTTGAGATGTGTATGCCTTAATGACAGATTCTCTCGCTCTCGACATAGGTTCACATCATTGACCTTTGATCGATAGAATCGACTGGGTGTCCGAAATCAGGACATCTATTCACACTCAATAGATTATACTAGGGTATCTTGGGACTCATTGACATTAATGGTGATCTCCATCACACTTATTAATTATTCACATCATTGGCTGGTAATCAAGTGGATTCTACCATGTTCGACTTCAGATCATTGTAATCACATGGATAGAATCATACTTTGTGGAAGACAAGATGAATACCATGGTTATTTGTTTAAAGTGCTCATTGCTTTTCCCCAGGTTGTGATGGAGTTTCGTATATCTAGCATGGATCCACATTTGTATGGTTGTGGCTATGCTCAAATTTGCAACTGTATGACATAAATCTACATTGTATGTCTGGTATCTGTGTCCAAGTTTGAGTCCCCTATCACATGGATCTACACTATATTCTAGTATCCATGCTTGTTTATTCCTCCCATGGATCTACCTTGTATTGGTCTGCAGCCATGAGTTGGTTACTTGCATCTATGAGTCAACATACTAAAGTACTACAAATGCCTACTTGACAACATGCTCCGATTGAGCTGACATTTTCACCTCATAGTGACGACTTGTTCTCTCAAATCTCTTGTTTATCGTATCCCTCTAAGACGCATGCTTTGGGGGGCATCCTATTATACCAAAATCCTATCACCATCATGTGATAAGACCTTTGACATACCTTCTTGCCCTGAATCCCAGCACTTGGAGTGGAAACTCATGCCATTTTGTCAATATTTCACAAAAATGCTCAACACCGTGCTTTCTCCTTTATCCATGAGCGGTACCTTGCTCTCATCGCCTATCCCTTGTTAGCCACAAGCAGTGCAACCTCTTATGGCCCTTAGTCGATAAGCATTTCTCACCTGAACCACTCTGTCATTGAAGGAGAAAAGAGGCACCCTAGGTAAAATGGGAAAAATAGAAGATTCTCGAGGCTTCTAGATCATGAGCCTCGTGTCCTCCCTTATCCCTATCATTGTGGGTTAGTTGAGGTTGAGATCCCCCATCCTAGGATCTTATAGTTCACCTCATCCACAAATTTCTCAACCATCCCTATCCAGTGAGCCTTATAAATACAAGCTCATATCCATGGTTGAGGGGGGAACCATTAAGATATTGTTATGTTGTTGGATTGATCATTTGGCCCAAGCCATTTGAGAGAATAGAAAGCAAAAGTTGGAGCTTATGGGGATGAAAGTGTTTGGTTTCATGGAGATGCATGTAGACACTAAGGCTTAATAGGTTGTAAAATTCTCCAATTTATCTTAATGCAGAACTGATTTTCGTCCCACTTTACTGTTGTTGTTTGATTTCACATGTAAATGTTGTTGGATTGCTTAGTCATTGACATGGATTAGTAGGTTATATTCTTGTAGATTTGATGTGCTTGCATGTTTAATATGACTGCAGGTACACAGGTTTACTATCGAAGCAGGCATTCGAGTTATCTACGACGTCTGTGGAGGGTCTTCAACCTTTGTCATTCATTTGTTCTGGATCTGAACCATTTAGACCAGAGGAACACCTTACTATCCGTAGTAGGTGAAATATTCCTACTAGAAACCCTTATTTGTGGGATTATCAGACTATGGTCAAGAATTCCACTAGTTTCTCACTGTACCATTTGGTTCAATAGGTGGAGTCAATTTTACTTGTTGAATCTGAGATCCCTTCCTTGAAACTAGCCATAGAGATATTTCCTGACACCTTTGAGTTAGAAGAACGATTATTCCACCTCAAGCAGGTTGATGAGGAGCGTTGAGATGACACCATGGCAGTAGAAGTGAAAAAACATCGAGTCAAGGCACAATACGATATGTTTGTATGTCCTCGTCAATAGAATGAGGGTGACTTTGTCCTTTTATATGATCAAGCAACTTAACCATTGGGGGAAGTTAAGTTTAATCCTATGTGGCATGGTCCTTACATCGTGAGGCATTTCCTAGATAAGGGAGCCTATGAGTTAGAGGATTGCAAAGGGAATGTGTTGAAGGAGCCTAGAAATGGGATCTACTTAAGAATTACTATTCCTGAGTGTCCATATTGGGTCGGTACCTTATATATTATAACACAATTTTCCATATTTTTTGGTTTTTCTTATATTGTTCCTTGTTTGTTGACATGCCTCTTATTGGTTGGCAGATGCCGATGTAATCATTGACATACTTAGGATTTGTGAATGGTTCCAACCTCCATACATAGAAATGAGAGTCTAATGCTTGGGAAATTTATGTACATGAGGGTCAGCTTGTGCCTTCAGAAGGAGTATTCCTTCATCCATCCTTGGACAAAGTGGTTTATTATATTGTGATAATTGAGCTATTACAGTATTCCATTTAAATTGTGTTTGATCTTTAGAGGTTCACCTGGATTCACAATTTATTATTTCACAATTAAATGGATGACATCGTGTTAAATATCCTACGTTACTTAGAAGGTTCTTAACGATAATATTGTTGGAACAACATTTTGATTTGATTACATACATTCATATACCTAGGAGTTATAATCAAATTGTTGATTCATATGAACTCCATCAGCTGATGTTTTATTTTTCATAACAATAAGTTCTCTAGTCGTAAATGATGGGTCTCATACATTCCACCACATACAACATGAGAGGTCATGATTCCTATTGTAGTGATGTCAACCCGTATATCCTAGCTAGAACTATAGTGATCACCTTGAGGCCAAGGCTCTATATTGCATTGATGGGGACTTGACTTCACACTTTTTAATATTGGGAAGAAAATATATGGCTATGTACTTATCAATTCTCATTCCCCCACCTTCCCCATGAACCCTAAGATTGAATACCTTGCCCTGAAGGGATAGTCTAGTAATGTAATATTTGTCTTTTGCCTCAAATTTTAATGGTATCCCATCTATAATGAATTCCTTAGTGTCTGGATCCCAATAGTTTATGATAATTTTAAGTAATATTTTTCATCCCTCATACTCCCAAGATTATAAAATTTATAGATCCCACACTTTTTCAATGCTTGTTGGGAAACAAAATCACCATGCACATCCCTGCCAACATCTTCATGCTCTCTATCCCTCCACTCAATGACCATATTGCAAAGGAAATAGATTTTAATGAGGTTAAATAATAAAAAAACATTAACCACCACACTCCACATGGGTCAAAGAGTAGACAGGTGCATGGACACATGGTCAGGATTCGCTTTGCCAACATGTACCTATCCCTATATGCGACCTGTTGATCTATCACCTGTGTGGGTCGAGTAACATAATTACCATGGTTATAAACTAAAAAATAAACAATAGGTACGATTTCGTGGCATTTCAAATTAACCATAGGTACAAAACCGCTTCTTAATGGCATGGAACCTTCGAACTACTTCTAGAAGTGTCATTCTGTTAGTAGTAGAGCTTTTTTTAATCATGGTTACCCTAGTTAGAACCCATTTTCCCATTTGGTTCCCATGTTGAGATTCCTCCTTAGGTCTGAGATTCCCTTATTGTTCCACCATGACTTCAAATTGAAACCTCATGCTCTTTATTGTATATTATGCTAGCTATATCCCTTATGGAATCCCTCTTAATATCAATTTGTGAATGCATTGCATGCTTTTGCTTGCCTTATTGAGCTTAATCTCAGCTCTCAACTTCAATTTTATAGGCCTATTTTCCCAAGATTGTCTCAATTATAGCCAAGCAAATCCTATTATTTATCATTTGCAACTTAATCACCCCTCACCCGAGAGGAAACATTCCCATGAGTGTCCTTATACTTCATGCATTTCCTTGCATTGAGCATATGTATGTTCCACTGCTTGGAACTAGTTTTCTTTATAACGACACTTGTTTCCTCTTCATTTTACTATAACCACATTTATTCTTTTTCAATATTTATATATTGAAAAATACCAAAAAAATAAAAATAAAAAACCTAAAAATATGGACAAGAAATGATATTATGCTATGTTGGAAGCTATCATGCCGCCTTTGACAAAATAATATTTTATGGGTCCATACATCATGGATCGGGTTTTTAATATCACCTTAGGAGATGCAATAGTTATTCATATCTTTCTCCACCGACTGGTTAAGCTTCCAGACCCTATGGAGCTGCTGTTGATGTCTCTTATGTCATATAGTTGTCCTAGTTTTCACATTTGAGTCTATTTTTCCTAAGTGTCTCCATATGCCTCATGCTCTTCTTTGAATGAAGTCTATCCTAAGTCAGACATTTCTTAGATATCTTGACTATGCATGTCATCCATTCCCAATACATTACAAATTTGTTGTCCTACCTGGAACCGTAGGACTACTTTCATCATTGGTAGGTGACCTTGAACTCATCAGATGACATCTCATAATTGGTTGTTGATTGAGTGCTTTCCCTTGTGTTCAATCGAAATAAATCTATTCACACATTGCGATTTTTGTCATGTCTTGGATTCCATTAGAACCTATTTTTGGTTTCCTCACCTTTGTCAGTAGTTTTCATCATTGGCTTCTATTCAAAGAGACTCTTTTGCATGCTCCTTGCATATGGTATGCATGATAGATGCACATGGTTATTTTTTCATGTACATGTTGTTTTTCTAAGTTCTTCCAAATAATTCATCCTTGATTTATACCTCATGTTGGTTGATGGGGGATGCCATAATTCTCTCCTTTTGGAGGATTCCATTCCATCGACTTAAAATCGTTTACTTTGGAATTGGGATCTAGAGTCAGTTGAGTTCATTGATACTTATATTCATTAGTGGCAATTTATATCGCCATCGACAGATTGGGAATACATCAATGTTCCCCGCTTAATGGAATCTTCAAGTTTTTGACCTCAATACCTCTATTTTCAATTGTTGATTCCACTCGATACCTTGACACCCATTTTCATCATCGGTGGGTGGTCTCTCATCTATTAATAGTATACATCAATGACCATTAATCAAATGAGGTTTCATCATGTTTGACCTCAACACCTTTATTCATGTGATAGGATATGTACCATCAACTATTGGTGTAGAATACCTCAAATTGCAGTGGCATTCCATTTATTCTACTACCTTGATCACGACAATACCCATGGGATTTCAATTCTCATACTAGAGAAGTGTACTTTATTATGTAGCAGATGTCTTCATTCAGTATGGAGACCAGAATCCACTGTTTATTCTATGTGGTTATGACCACTTATGACATATATCCATTATGCCTATTCATATCCTTTATACTTTAATGTATTTGAGACTTATATATATATATATTACATATTTACTGTCATGTATACAAACAGATTGTTCCATTATGTTGATGAGTGGCTAGTTCTTCCAGCTTTGTCTTCACTACTCCACTTTTAGGATTGTTATAATGTATATATTCCATTGTGTACCCCTATGAACTCAAACATTAAGGGGCATTTGTTATACCATCATTTGCCACACCTTATGCATCATTCCTTGATGGAATTCCATTATCCCTATGTAGACTCACTATACACCCCTTACTTAGTATAGTATTCATGCTTCAATACAACTCTAAAAAATATACTTTTGAAGACACACATAGGTGAACATATTTGAAGCTTGCATATACACAACTGCCACCATTACATCTTATGTACATTGGGTTTTTTGCTCAAAATGAAAAAAAAAAATTTGGAGTTTTCCTCATCAAGTAATGAATAGTTTGATCCTTTTCCTTTTGTATTCCTGTAAATGCTCTGATTCAACCCTCCATTTCCCATTTGAGGGATATATATTGAGACATTTTGAAGCATTGAGGAGGAGAAACTTGGAGAGTAAGGAAACCTCAGTGAATTTTTTCCCCATTTACATATTCTTGAGTATGTATCCCTTTATCCTTGTTGATATAACTCTTTATTTCATCTCCCAATATATCCATTGTATTTATGATCTTTTCTTGATATGGAGGATTGAAGTTGTGGATTCCCAGGTGGAGGAACTTGGTTTCTTGATTCTGACGAGTTGTCGACAGAGGTTGTCACTTTGTACTTCTGTTTGAATTAATATAATTACTCTTTTATCATCCAATTCCATATGCAAATCTTATATATATTTCCATGGGTATATTTTCTTCATACATGTTAAAATGTATTATGCTAACATAGCTGCTAACATTTCACGAATATATTATATGCTTGGATGTATTTGTTTAGGACAAGTTGTAGGTTTCAAGAATTAGATTGAAACCTCAACGATAGACTTCTTCAAACTTATTCTTGAGGTACATATACTTATTTTTGTTGTTAGCACTTATATTTATATGAAATATTTGGGGATTATAGTTTATTTCTGGTGTCATACTATCTATTGTGGTCCATCCCAAGCCATAGGAATATTTCTCCATAACAAAACCTTATCATAAGCTTTCACCAATTCCACATTCAAGATAAAAGCCTCTAATTTATTGGTCTTAATGGAATGTATGAATTCCTATTAAACCCCAATGGCATCCAAAATTTATTCATTGGCCAAAAATCCAAATTATTCTTTGGTCATACATTCATCAAGGTTGGTTTTCATTTGGTTAGATATCACCTCAGTAATGATATTTTAGATCAAGTTACACAAATAAATCATTAAAATTATCAGTTTTGTAGCTCTTATGGATAACTACTATAAAAATGGAGTTTAAATATATAAATACATATCCTTTTAATTAGGAATCTTGTCGAACCTCCCACAAATCCCTACCAACAACATAAAAAACTTGGAAAAAAATTCATTAGTCCAATCCTCAGGGATAGGACTTATAGCTCTTGTAGCAGGGATTTCTCCTTCCTACAGAAGGGAAGGTTCTTGCTAGTGGGTAAATGCAGAAAATAAAACGTAAGGTAAATAGACAGAAAAGTAAACTAAGCTAAGAACAAAAAGAAGATAGAAGCAATGGTGAACCTCTCTGCAAACACAAGTTAGGGTTCCACCTCCAAAGACCTGCAAACAAATATTAAGCTACAATAACCTGCAAAACAATATTAAACATAAACCTGCAAATTAAATAAGGGTTAGAAAGCAAACAAAACTAAGAAACTAAGAAACAAACATGAAACATGGTTATAGCTTCTCTTGGGTGGAAATGGGCCACCATGCCCTAGCTTGTGGAAGCACCTCTCTTGGATGGGGGAGCAATGGCTCAATGGAAATGGAGGAGAGGGAGTGTGGGTGGCTTGAGAGACAAAGGTCTCAAGGCATCCACGAGCAGCATAACAATATGCAAGGGAGAAGTTGTTTGAGAGTGACCCCCCACCCTCCTTTTATAGCTTTTTCAAGGGGTTTTAGGGTTTTAAGCCCTTGGTCAGGGCTCTAGCCCCTTTTTTGGGATTTTAGCCCCTTCCACCCTAAATTTAGCTCCTTTTATGGTTTTAGCCCCTTTTTGGGGGTTTTAGCTCCTAGGAGACTATTTTGGGCTCCTTTTTGGGGGGGTTTTAAGCCCTTTTCTTCATCCTTTAGATATTTTGAGGGTGTGGGGATCTAATGGAGTGATATGAGGGTCGTGAGATGGTGTCCTTGGGTGGTGTAGGCCATTGAGAGTGGAGTGGGGGATTTTTGGGTTAACAGATTGCCCCCTGATGTGTGAGGGAAAGAGCTCAACATATGGCCAATGGACATCATAGGATTTGCTGCGTAGAGGTGGTGCTTCCGGGGCTGGGGCATGGTGGCTTTTGGTTTTTGTATTGATATGGTTCCCATCAATGGGTGATATGCAAATAATGTGTGACATGTATATGGATGAGGTGGGCATCCCCATGCTCGTGACAATGTCAAAACAATAATTTGATCTATGCTCTAAAATACAAGAGCTGATCATATACAACTGATGTTACAATAATGGTTGCCTCCATGTGAGGCTGAATACAATGATGATCTGGTACATTGGACCCATGGAATTCTCATGGAATGCTATATCTTCATGAATGATGGTCTGCTAAATCTGGAACGGTACATAGCTGTGTGGACTCACTGATTGAGAGTCAGAGTCTCTGTGGTACAAGTATTCTGCATCAATCATAAAGGTGTATCGAAGCATTGATCGGTATAACCTATTTAGGTCCCTTGAATGGACTCATGAATGTGCTAGAGTCAAGTGACATCCGGGGTCTTCGACCAAATATTGTACGAACAAAACCCTATATGAATCTCAATGGTGCGATGATGTAGTTGAAGTCGAGCACGTGAGAAACAACCATCCTGAGAGGCGCTAAGGACTCCTATCAAGTGGTCCAAGGAACTCATCAATTAGGTTAAGGAAACCAAGATACAGGGACCTCTGGGTCTATCCTCTGGAATATGTGTGTTTGTGTCGACAGAGGGAGACCTACCCCTAGCCAAGGCAATGATGTTTCCTTGACCAGGAGCATGAGGGAGATAACTGGAAGGTGTGAAGCAATCTGTGGACTGACTCACTGAATGGGGAGGGTGGGGAGGGAAATATTTGAATAGGGGCAGGGGGAGGGAGACTCAAACTTCCTTTGTTCAGAGTATGACAGTAGGGAGGACCAGGCAGGAAATGAAACTGACTAATGGGAATGGGATCATAGCTAAAATACCAGGGATATCAATGCAGATGGGAAATACTTGGAGGAGGTAGACACTTTTGATACTAATGGGTTCCAAGGAAGACACATTATAGAGTACTCTAAACAAAGGTGACCCAATGGGGGAATCCTACCATACTGTTTTCTGTGGGGTGGTGTCTAGGGACACCATTATGGTATGAACTCGTGGATTTTTTGGTGAGCCTGAGAAGGTAAATTCTCGATGGTGCTTTCACATTTAGAGAGTCTGAAAGCATGAATAAGACTCCAGTGGGGACTCTTTTTCGTTGGTAGTATCCTGTGCCCAAAAAAGGATAAAAGTATGCATAAGAGAACTCGCCCATCCTGGAGGGGATGAGAGACTTCTTTACTGTTGGTAGTCCAATCAGGCTAGAAAAGATTAAACCTATACTGACTAGACGTTCATTCAGATAGTTTTATGAGCATGAATGAAACAAAGTTTGCTTGGCAATATTTTCTTGATGAGAAGGATGGAAAAGAGCTTAACAATAACCCATGGTGAGCTTTTTCATAAAGTGCAGCCCCTCTTCCCGAGAAAGCATAAAAGTATGCAGAGGGGAACGATCTTGGTTTGAGTGTGCCAAGGGTGTCCTTTTCATTTTACTGGTCTACATGGTCTACAAAAGCAGGTAAATGAGACGATGTAGATGCCCTTTCCTATACTTTAGTGACCGGGAAAGGAAGCAGCTGTGCTCGACAATATTTTCATTGTTTTAAGGAGTCAGAAAAGAGCTTAAACTAAACTCCAATATGGTCAACCGATTGCGGTGGCACAAGTGGTTCCCCATGTTGGGACGATGGACAAAGGTCCAAAGGTCATCCACACAGTATGGACAGAGTAGAAGGCTCTCAAACATAACAATACGTGCACGGGATAAATTGCAGCAGAGGCTCATAAGTAGGTGCGGTAGAGGCATGCAAATCGAAGTGGCTCTCGAACAGAGGTCAGGAGAGCATGTGTGTGTGTTGCGGTGGACAAAATTGACTACATGTGATGTAAGTACAAGTCCAGAGGCACTTATATGCCAAATAAATGCAAGAAAAATAAAGGGTTTTGTGGACGATGGTCCATATGTCCGCGTAAGGTGCGGTGGAAAAGACAATTATAAATACAAAAATAAAAGTAAAATTACATTCCTTAACGGGTGGTGGCCCAAAAAATTGCATGAGTTGTGATCAGGGATTGTGATACAAGTATATGTCCATAGACACTTGCATCATTATGTCATGGCTCGTAAATCAAGGTGACTGGTGGGAAATGGTCCCGAAATTGACTTATTAAACATGAGACGATGGTCTCATAAAGAGATAGAAGTTTGAGCCCGAAGGT
The DNA here is from genome assembly GCA_001517045.1 of Pseudotsuga menziesii. Taxonomy (NCBI): domain Eukaryota; kingdom Viridiplantae; phylum Streptophyta; class Pinopsida; order Pinales; family Pinaceae; genus Pseudotsuga; species Pseudotsuga menziesii. Next base: position 209,997 of record LPNX010550278.1, read on the forward strand.
GTGAGAGGTGTCTCGAACTAGTTTCAAGTGACTTTTTATTAGCAGCTGATGGTGCTGCCCCTGACTTGAGCTAAAAAATGTTGAAAAACAAGAAAGGGAAAAAACTATGCTATAAGGGACTCATAGTGGTTATATCAGGAATAGACTCTCTTGAGGTGGAGCCCATTGCATGGCTTCTTCAAGAGTCAACCGTCTGGGTTAGTGAAGAGGTATTCCCCCTTGTTGAGACGAAGGTCATTGGAAAGGCAGGGTGATAAAATATGGTCTTTATTGGAAGAACCGATTCCACACTATGGTTTAAAGGGAATGGGGTAAAACCAAAGGAGGTCTTACATATATCTCCATCATTGCATAAGTAGTGCCGGGATAGATCAGGTGGATCTTCCATAGCTGATGAGAGAGAAGGGAAAATGGTGCTAGAGATCATGTAAATGGTATTGGTTATGGTTTTTGTGGCCTTGCCCCTAGTCTATATTGGAGGAAGAGGGGCAATCCTGGAGACAGAAGGAGTCTTTGATGGACCTGGAGGTAGGTGCAAAATCATCTCAATTGGCTGGACATGAGTCAACACATCCAGGGGCCTTAGAGGTAGGGTAGGTGTTTCAAGGTACCACACAAGAACTCCTAGTGTGGAGTCCTATAGATTGAGGGTTTCCAAGGCAGACTTATGATCTAGGATGGTAGGAAAAGGAAAAGGAAAAGAAAAAGGAAAAGGATCATGTTGATTGAGACTGAAGCCCACTGTTTCCCTGGTAACTGAGGTTGAGGTTGCGGCTGAGGTTGTGGCTATGGCTGGGGAAACAATGGAAGAGACAAGTCTAATGGACCGTCGATGATGGTGGAGATAAGAGGGTCTATAGAACTGGACATCATGTAAATAGACATGGTGTCTGAAGAAGGGGGTGGTAGGTGAACTTATTCAATCAAGGTTATCTCAGACTCAAAGGAATGGTGACAGAGGTTAGTGAGATCCATTCGAAATTCGAGCAAATCTTAGCAATGGTGGGAGTAATGTCCATATAAGCTGCAAAGGGTGCAAGCATGGTTTGTCCTTAATTCCCTATTCTTGACTACTGGTGTGTTTGGGAGTTCAACCATGAGGATGTTTTTGTTTGTATCCATGGCATGTAGATGCACACGGATCACTGTATTTTAGGGAAATTCTAAGTTGGATGGCCTTGTTGCTCGTAGACGGTGCAAGGTGGGACTTGTCGTGGCTCTGTGGTGGCTTTGGTGTTCTTGGACCTAGCCCTTTTGGGTTGGGGCGGTGCAGGTGTAGGTGCGGTGGTTGGCTTGTATAGACTGAGTGGAGGGTGAGACTCAACTACGATAGGTTGCACCGCGGTTAAAACAACCTGGGGCATTGCTGGTTGACTTGGTGGATCAAGATACCGCACTGGAATTACCAATGTAAAGTTGGAGAGGCTCAAGGTGGCCATTACTAGTTTGCTCATGACACTAGGTGGGGGGAAGAGGAAGGGAATCATATGGACTGGGGATGAGCCCAAATAAATCCCTGACGGTTGCATGTGGGGATGCGGTTGTGGTTGCGCTTGCGCGTAATGTTGCTGATGCGAGTGATGTTGTGGCTACTGTTGGTGTTGTGGTTGCAGACAATGTTGTGGTTATGGTTGGGGTTGTGGCTGTTACCACCTAAGTTGTACTTAGTGGTTTTTATCAAGTGATCCCGGTGAACCGGACAGGGCTAACTTGTTCGGACTTCAAATGGACCTTTGGAAGTACTTCTGGGAAGTGCTTGTGGTACCATATCACATGTTCATACCCCATGAGGGAGTTGTAATAAATGTTCTATCATGATAGTGTCTGTAAAAGACTCGGTCTCTTAGAATTCATTTGTCAATTCGATCAGCCCAGGGTGTTTTTTCCCTTGGTTATTATTGGTTGTTGAATAAACGACTGATAATTTCTGAGTTTTTCACTCCATACCTCCAAAGTTGGGGTGGTCAGCTTGGCATTTGTGCCTATTGAGGTTATTAGAGTCTATGTGTCAATGTGTAAGCATGCTAGACATCATTTTTGAGTCATATGACCATGTCTAAGTCCCCCTAGGTGTTTTTCAATTTTTCAATTTTTTAGTTTTTTCAGTGTTTTTTATTAAAATTTTAATTTTTCCAAAACTTAGGCTATTTTTTAATAGTTTAATTGGAAAAATTGAGTCTGTAATAAAAGTGGGCCAAATAATCAGTTTCAGTCATGTAGGTGCTCATTTTAAAGCTAAGAGCACCATGTAAACCCAAGGACCCACTATTTCCTAAGTTTTGAGTGATCTTCAATCACTCAGGTTAGAAATCCCCAAAAATCAATTATTGATTATTTTAATTAATAAATTGATGAATAATGGAGCAAATCCAAAATCAATAACTCAATGGATTCTCAACCGATTTGACTGAAATGAATCAGATCTGGACCAGATTGACTGGATCTGACAAATCCTTGACTAAAGGAGGGGATCAAATCAGATCCATAGCTGACCTACAGTGGTCTTCATGGGAAATTGTGCCCTCCCTCTCTCCTCAACACGTTTTGGCTCTCCTGGATGCTCTGTGGGCCGATGTGTCAGTGTATGGGTTGATGTGTCAGCCAGATCAGGCCCCCGGTTGACAAGTAGGCTCAGTTCAGCCTCATTTCTATATTTATGAACTATCCATCAGATGATTTCACTTGATTCCATGAGGAATTGTGCCCCCCTGGGCTAGATGGCCTGTAAATTGTATAAATCCAAGCATAACAGCCTCTTCCAAGCTAGTTAGAACTGGGATTGAGGTGTTGTTGCTCTTGTACTGTATTATTGTTTTCATTCTGGAATAAAGAAGCTTTGGAGGCAATATCTATTGTGTAATGCTCTTCATGTGTGGATGTTGATTGTCAAATGCTTATGAGGTATAATCTAGTTTTGTTTATCATTGCTTTGCTGGTTAATTGTTGGCCTTGAAGGAGAGAGTTCCCTCCTATTAGGGTAAGAGTTTATTCTAGTTTGATTTATGCTCTTACTACTTCTTGTTCTATATCTATTGGATTTGTATGTATTTTAAGTTTAATTGCATGCTTTCCAATCATCTCCTTCGGCAGCACCTATGTTTTAACCATCTGTTTGTGCAAGGGTTTTCAAGTTACAGGTGATCTCGATGATAGAATAGGTTGAGATGGTTTGAATATACCTCATATTTAGTATATTATGAATGACACAGTCCCTCAGTGTTCCACCAAAGCAGAATCCAAAGCCCAACATTCCCAGGCTTCAAACACTCTTTCTCTCTCTTCCTCCTTTAAAAATTATTAAACTTTCCTCAAACTTTTACTTTAAGGTTTATTTTTAAATATGATATATCTCATAAAGAAAAGCATACATATATATAATTATCAAGATCCCTTCAAATTTCTAGATCTTAGTTTCATTGTGCACATAAAGTTCAAATTCAAGAGATCTAGCTAAATTGCCTTAGTTTCGCAAGTAGTTTATTGAAAAATTCATAGCTTGCTGTTAAGGTAGTTTCATTTGATGTTAAATAATTTCAATATTATGCAATCAGTGCTTTTAATTGGCTGCACAAACAGAAATACAATATCCCAAGGAAATCTTGCTTTCCTTGGTTCCTTTTTCATCGGTTTAGCTAGTTTAATTTCATTAACTTTTTGAGATAAAGTAGGCTGACCCAAAGGCACTCTTCAAGTGATTTGGGGAATTTGTTATTATAATTCACTTTCTGTAATTTATAACGTCTGACATATAAGAAAGGAAGCTTATGTACAAAGTGGCTTTTGGAGCGCTCAATTCCCCCCAGGGGTCTCTCTTTTGTCACATAATTTGTAATTTTTTTTATAAACTGTAATATCTTGGTTTCAGCCTGTATAAGGAGAAATAAATATCTATTTTATTAGTGCTTTGATATTTTAACCTCTATAGTAAAATCATCCTTTGAATAGGCTCTTTCGAGCCCATTCCCGATCCCCCCTGGGGGGATTCGTGTCGGTGCCATTTTCGTCGTTTTTCTTCTTATTTCCTTTTTACTAGAATTGATCTGATTTGCAGGGTAGTATATTTGATCTTGTTTTTAATTCCGTATTCCATATCTTACTTTCAAAAGTAATCATAATACTTACCCCACGATTTCCCGAGTGACCCGAAAGGGGAAAGAGATTCGTGGTAGGATTAATCAGAAAACCAGATTCATGTAGTTGTTTTATTTTTTATATCATTTGTTTATCAGCAGCTTTAAAATTAACCCCTCCTTGATTCCCCGATTGAGATCCACTTGGATCGAAAGAGGTTCTTGGAGGCTTTTCTTTTAATCAAGAACACATCTCTTAAAGACTTATTAAAATTTACAAGACTCCAGTGTGTATGCTCTGCACTTGGCTACGGTTCGTCTGATTAGTCAAGCTGTATCAAAAGCACTAGGGTGACTAGCATAATTAGGACTCACCTTCCCCAATTAACAAACCATCAGGTGAAAATCCAACACCTCGATCAAACCTTTACGGTGGAAAAATACCCAAAGGAAGCAAGAACCTACTGAAAAGTGACCTCGGGGCGCTGATCTCTATCACACCCTAATGGGTGCATTACGAACACAGCCCCAGAGACTCCATTTCAGCCCACATATTCCTTGCGGGTAACCGTATAGGCTTTGTTTTGGACATACTCCAAGTACTCTCGGGTATATCTGGAGTCCCCCTTTAGCCTAATTTAATCAATTCATACTTCATTTTTAACTTAAAACATACCAAGATGCAATCGTAAAACATTTATTCCAAACACATGCAAGCACACTGATCTCTTTTGACTCCATTTTTAAGGCACTGGTCTTTTTTGCTTCACAATATATATTGTGTATCAACTTTGTGCTTTCGTGTGTATCTTCGTATCTTGTCATCTTGATTGTTTATAGTTAAAGTATTCAAAGTCCTAAATAACTTATTCAGTACAACATCATTACACTAAGAAATCATCCTTAGTAACTTAATAGGGTCTACCCCCCTTGGCTTCGTTAGGAGTTGAGCCTAAACGGAGGAGTCAAGAACAAGGTGACAGCCTTGACTCGAGACTTGCCCCCAAGGACACACCGAGTGGCTTGAATATTTCTACCACGTGATCCAGGTGTGTGAAAAGGCGGCAACACTTTTTGGCGCTGTTGCCGGGGATAAATCTTTTTATTCCCGAGTACGACTTTTTTTTTCTTCCTTTTTATTTTTGCTTTGTTTGATGAATGCTTAGAGTAGATCTTTAATTTTCATCTGGCGACTCCACTGACTTTTTTTCCAGTTTTTATTTTTACAAAGAAAAGCAAAAAAATATTTTTTGTGAAAAGATTTATAAACGCTTATTTTTCTGTTTCACATGGCGATTCCATTGAAGGGATAAAACCATGTTTTCTCATAAACTTGTGAAGTTTTGTTGTGTGTAGATGAGCCAATGCAACATGTTAAAACCTCTAAAGTTCATCACTTGACAGCTCCACCTTGTCAGTACAAGGTTTTCAAATGGATACCATTTTGGATAAATTAAGGGAGAAATATGGTGCCCAGTTAGCCTTAGTATTTCAACCTATCTATTTCTCAAACATCCCTAGTTTTCCTAACTATTTTGATAGTTTGGGGATGCAAATAACTGGCTTCCACCATTTCATGGAGATGATGGTGACTCGGCCATCTGGCATGTCAAGTCTTTCCTTCAGTTGATTGCTGACTTCAATACTCTCTATGAAGACCATATGATGGAAATGTTTGCTAGTACTTTTCGGGGTGAGGCTGGTTATTGGTTCTATCAAGGCCTTCCTGATAAATGTATAACTTCTTTTCCAAGCTTCCTTTGGATGTTTTTAGAGCGGTGGCATGATGGTAGGGGTAGTAGGAATGGTTTAAAAAAGTTCCTTGAAAATATCTATACCTTCTACCTATCTGGGACAGAGTATCACATGGAAACATATGATGGACCTTTTTCCATGATACAAAGTATTGAAGACTTGGAATCACTTCTTGAACATTTGAGTAAAGAGGAAGTCCATGATACTCCCATAAAAAAGCATCCTAGAAATTATTTAAGAAATGAAGCAATCAAGCTTCTTCTTAAAGAAAATGAGGTATCTCCCAATACACACCAAGATTCTGAGGAAGGGAAAATCCAAGATGATCATATTGAAGAGTTCCAGGAGGAGCCCATGATGGAACACATTGTTGAAGACTCTCCTCATGTCACCATAGCTGAAGACATTGAAGATTTGGTGTATTCTCAAGTGTGTTGCAATGCTGATACCTTTCCAGAAAGCCCTCTAGAGAAATCCACTGAGCAACACATACCAAGTGATCCCATTGAATATGTCCAAAAAATCTCCTTGATTGAAGATAATATTGAATATCCTCTTCATGATATCATAACAAGAGCTTATAAAGAAACCTATGATAAGATCACTACAGTATGTGGTGACACTAGACCTTGTTCTCCTCATGTTGATGAAGGTTTGAAAAGTTTATTTCCTTGTAACATTTTATCTAAAGAAGATTTTTATGAATACAAGGAAGACATGGATAGGCAAGAGCATGATGCCATGGATGAAGAGCCCCCCACATATGACATGGATGGGAGTGATGACTATTGGAATTTCATAGGTAATCCAACTTGTGAAAATTTTATGGAGAATCCCATCCATGATATGTCCAACAATGGGAGTGTTTATTCAAAAATTTGTGGAAGTCCAATCTACGATACATCCATAGAGGGAAGCACAGATCTGGATGCCTAGGAAAACCTTAGTATGGAAGAGGAGCATTCAGAATTTTCACGTGATCATTCAAAATCATACCATGTAGAGCCACACAAGTGTATCAGAAATGAAGACATTGAGAAACAGTATTGTGAAAAGTCATATGTAATGCAGTCAGTGGAATATCAGTCTCAGCCATCTTTTTCACATATAGAGGTTCCTTATGATTTGGAGCTACTTGGGGCTTGTGCAACAAGTTATCATTTGATAAGCCTCGATGATTAGTATGATGATGTAGTCAATCTGCCTCATCATTCTGATTGGTATATCAGTCCTATCCAGTCATGGATAGAAGCAGCCTACATGAGCACATACAAGTTGGGGAATTTTTTTTATAACATTATTCATGCCTATGATCTCCCATCCATCCCGCCCAACCTGAATCATCACGCAGGTTTGCATTTTATGAATAAGGTATCCTTACTTTGGCTAGTAACCAAAGACAAGGAAATTTTTTTTTATGTCAATAAAATGCTTATGTGGTTACATTGGATTTATGATTACACCTAACCCTTTTTATATCATGCTTAGAGTAGGAAAATAAGATCCTTCAAAGAGAGCATTTACTTTCTGCATTTCTATTTTTAGCTATAGTAAAACTTTGCTTCTTTTTAGTTACATTTATGTTGTTTAAATAAATCAACTTAATGGTTCATTTGTTTTTTTTATAAAACTTGTGCTACTAAGGTTTTTCTTGTCAAGTTGAGATGTTTTTACAGGGTATATAAACCAGAGATTCTGATATTCTCGTATCCTCTCCTTGCCTTAAAGACCAGATCGAGCACACATCCCATAGTCGGAGCCAGAATGTTACCACCTAAGTTGTACTTAGTGGTTTTTATCAAGTGAGCCTGGTGAACCGGACAGGGCTAACTTGTTCAGACTTCAAAAAGACCTTTGGAAGTACTTCTGGGAAGTGCTTGTTGTACCATATCACATGTTCATACCCCATGAGGGAGTTGTAATAAATGTTCTAGCATGATAGTGTTTGTAAAAGACTCGGTCTCTTAGACTTCATTTGTCAATCCGATCAGCCCATGGTGTTTTTTCCCTTGGTTATTATTGGTTGTTGAATAAGCGACTGATAATTTCTGAGTTTTTCACTCCATACCTCCAAAGTTGGGGTGGTCAGCTTGGCATTTGTGCCTATTGAGTTTATTAGAGTCTATGTGTCAATGTGTAAGCATTCTAGACATCATTTTTGATTCATATGAACATGTCTAAGTCCCCCTAGGTGTTTTTCAATTTTTCAATTTTTTAGTTTTTTCAGTGTTTTTTATTAAAATTTTAATTTTTCCAAAACTTAGGCTATTTTTTAATAGTTTGATTGGAAAAATTGAGTCTGTAATAAAAGTGGGCCAAATAATCAGTTTCAGTCATGTAGGTGCTCATTTTAAAGCTAAGAGCACCATGTAAACCCATGGACCCACTATTTCCTAAGTTTTCAGTGATCTTCCATCACTCAAGTCAGAAAGCCCCAAAAATCAATTATTGATTATTTTAATTAATAAATTGATGAATAATGGAGCAAATCCAAAATCAATAACTCAATGGCTTCTCAACCGATTTGACTGAAATGAATCAGATCTGGAGCAGATTGACTGGATATGACAAATCCTTGACTAACGGAGGGGATCAAATCAGATCCAGAGCTGATATACAGTGGTCTTCATGGGAAATTGCACCCTCCCTCTCTCCTCAACACGTTTTGGCTCTCCTGGATGCTCTGTGGGCCGATGTGTCAGTGTATGGGTTGATTTGTCAGCCAGATCAGGCCCCCGGTTGACAAGTAGGCTCAGTTCAGCCTCAGTTCTGCATTGATGAACTATCCATCAGATGATTTCACTTGATTCCATGAGGAATTGTGCCCCCCTGGGCTAGATGGCCTGCAAATTGTATAAATCCAAGCACAACAGCCTCTTCCAAGCTAGTTAGAACTAGGATTGAGGTACTGTTGCTCTTGTACTGTATTATTGTTTTCATTCTGGAATAAAGAAGCTTTGGAGGCAAGATCTATTGTGTAATGCTCTTCGTGTGTGGATGTTGATTGTCAAATGCTTATGAGGTATAATCTGCTTTTGTTTATCATTGCTTTGCTGGTTAATTGTTGGCCTTGAAGGAGAGATTTCCCTCCTGTTTGGGTAAGAGTTTATTCTAGTTTGATTTATGCTCTTACTGCTGCTTGTTCTAGATCTATTGGATTTGTATGTATTTTAAGTTTAATTGCATGCTTTCCAATCATCTCTTTCGGCAGCACCTATGTTTTAACCATCTGTTTGTGCAAGGGTTTTCAAGTTGCAGGTGATCTCGCTGGTAGAAGAGGTTGAGCTGGTTTGAATTTTCCTCATATTCAGTATCTTATGAATGACATAGTCCCCCGGTGTTCCACCAAAGCAGAATCCAAAGACCAACATTCCCAGGCTTCAAACACTCTTTCTCTCTCTTCCTCCTTTAAAAATTATTAAACTTTCCTCAAACTTTTACTTTAAGGTTTCTTTTTAAATATGATTTATCTCATAAATAAAATAATACATATATCTAATTAGCAATATCCCTTCAAATTTCTAGATCTTAGTTTCATTGTGCACATAAAGTTCAAATTCAAGAGATCTAGCTAAACTGCCTTAGTTTCGCAAGTAGTTTATTGAAAAATTCATAGCTTGCTGTTAAGGTAGTTTCATTTGATGTTAAATAATTTCAATATTCTGTAATCAGTGCTTTTAATTGGCTGCACAAACAGAAATACAATATCCCAAGGAAAGCTTGCTTTCCTTGGTTCCTTTTTCATCGGTTTAGCTAGTTTAATTTCATTAACTTTTTGAGATAAAGTAGGCTGACCCAAAGGCACTCTTCAAGTGATTTGGGTAATTTGTTATTATAATTCACTTGCTGTAATTTATCAGGTATGACAGAGAAGAAAGGAAGCTGCTGTCCAAAGTGGCTTTTGGAGCGCTCAAATCCCCCCAGGGGTCTCACTTTTGTCACATAATTTGTAATTTTTTTTTTATAAACTGTAATATCTTGGTTTCAGCTTGTATAAGGACCAATAAAGCTCTGTTTTATTATTTCTTTGATATTGTAACCTCTGTAGTAAAATCATCCTTTGAATAGGCTCTTTCGAGCCCATTCCCGATCCCCCCTGGGGGGATTCGCGTCGGTGCCATTTTCGTCGTTTTTCTTCTTATTTCCTTTTTACTAGAATTGATCTGATTTGCAGGGTAGTGTATTTGATCTTTTTGTTAATTTCATATTCCATATCTTACTTTCAAAAGTAATCATAATACTTACCCCACAATTTCCCGAGTGACCCGAAAGGGGAAAGAGATTCGTGGTAGGATTAATCAGAAAACCAGATTTGTGTAGTTGTTTTATTTTTTATATCATTTGTTTATCAGCAAATTTAAAATTAACCCCTCCTTGATTCTCCTATTGAGATCCACTTGGATCAAAAGAGGTTCTTGGAGGATTTTCTTTTAATCAAGAACACATCTCTTAAAGACTTATTAAAATTTACAAGACTCCAGTGTGTATGCTCTGCACTTGGCTATGGTTCGTCTAATCAGTCAAGCTGTATCAAAAGCACTAGGGTGACTAGCATAATTAGGACTCACCTTCCCCAATTAACAAACCATCAGGTGAAAATCCAACACCTTGATCAAACCTTTACGGTGGCAAAATACCCAAAAAAAGTGGGAACCTACTGAAAAGTGACCTCGGGGCACCGATCTCTGTCACACCCTAATGGGTGCGTTACGAACACAGCCCCAGAGACTCCATTTCAGCCCACATATTCCTTGCGGGTAGCCGTATAGGCTTTGTTTTTGACATACTCCAAGTACTCTCGGGTATATCTAGAGTCCCCCTTTAGCCTAATTTAATCAATTCATACTTCATTTCTAACTTAAAACATACCAAGATGCAATCGCAAAACATTTATTCCAAACACATGCAAGCACACTGATCTCCTTTGACTCCATTTTTAAGGCACTGGTCTTTTTTGCTTCACAATATATATTGTGTATCAACTTTGTGCTTTCGTGTGTATCTTCGTATCTTGTCATCTTGATTGTTTATAGTTAAAATATTCAAACTCCTAAATAACTTATTCAGTACAACATCATTACACTAAGAAATCATTCTTAGTAACTTAATAGGGTCTACCCCCCTTGGCTTCATTAGGAGTTGAGCCTAAACGAAGGAGTCAAGAACAAGGTGACAGCCTTGACTCGAGACTTGCCCCCAAGGAAACACCGAGTGGCTTGAAGATTTCTGCCACGTGATCCAGGTGTGTGAAAAGGCGGCAACAGTGGCTGCGGTGGTTGTTTGGGTGCAATGGTGCTTGATGAGACCATGCACAAGTCCATCGTTTCATTTTGTTTCAGTGATGGTGACACTAATGGGAAATGATCTGTCATGGTGGTATCGGCAAACAACCTAGGGCCCACATTCAACAACGGAGGTGTTGGTGTGTTGTCAACCATAGTATTGATTGCAGGGATGACATTAGCATGTGTGGTCACATCTTGCAGCTCAATGGTGGTGATGGTAGGGATAATGTTGGCAGGTGACGTTAACCCTTGCGGATCATGATAAGTGAGATGATCAACTGTCACAATCTTCCCTTCATGGGGAAACATCATGAGATGAAAGACAGTTGATGTGACTACTCGCATGGCATTCATGTAACTCCTTCTGAGGAGGAGGTTGTAGTCCAGTTGAGCATTGATGACTTCTATGTTGATCAGCATTGTCTTCCCAGCTAATGTGATCGGGACGTGGGGAAGGATTCCTTGGGATTTAGTGGAATTTCCATCATAAGCCCGCAGAGTTGTGGAGGATGGTTGCAGAATTGGTGATCCATGTTTCTGCCAAACCAAGGTATACATAACACATGTGGATTCCCCCTCATCCACTATGCACTGATGCACAACCAAATTTTGGATGGACACTGGGATTTGGAAGGCGATGGTCGAGGGCATGCACGGTTCCCTAGTCTCCATGTCAAATGTGATTAACTTGGAGTCAAAGGGGTCTACTACCCCTAGAGAAGCTAGTAAGGATTTCCACTGCATTGGGCATGTTTTAAGTACCTCAAGAGTGGTCATGGCAGTCGGTGTTTGGGCCAAATCATCCATAATGCTATAGCTGACTTCATCTCTAGCTGTAGCGTTATTGATAATCCTGCATATGGGGGGGCATGGGAATAGGGGTAACTAAAGAGGTATGTTGACTATTTTGGACGTTGATGCCATTGATGTGTCAGTGGGTTCGGTGGTGGTACCATACTGATTCTTTCAGGTTTGCAAGTTAACCTCTTTAGTCGTCATGGCTAGCAGGTGATGAACACATGTTTTAGCCATGGGAGGTGCCCCCAGAGCATTTGGATTGGGATGGGGAGGGGGTGCGTTTGCCACCAATCCTTTGAATGGCAGTGGGTTTTGAAGCACCATGGGGGGAGGTCCTTGTGGTGCTGGGTTGGGTTGGGCTTGATTTGCTGCATTGGAAACCTGTTGGGCCTCGTTTTGAATGGCCTGCTTAGCACGAGCCATGAGGGGACACTTGAATGTGTAGTTCCCATAAATGTCATAGAGTGTGCACAGTTGGTTTGTGTGTAATGGGGCATTGCGTCTTGGTGCATTCTGTTGTGGGGGTTTTTTGGCTAACCGGTTTGCCGCGGCATTGTTGGGAGGGTTTGGTTGTTGACCACCTCCTTGCGGTTGGTTATTGCCTTGGTTGTGGGGCTAGTTATTTTGAGCTTGCCCTTGTTGATTGTTGGGGGCAGGCTGGTTGGGATGGTTTTGTTGTGCGAATACTTGTCCCAATAGAGCGGGTGGAGCGGGGAAAGGGGTTTGAATTGGTTGCACTGGAAGTGCATAGTATATTTGTGTGGGTGGCAGTGCCACAAATGTGGGAATTTTCCCCACATACTGCTATGTTGGCCAAGCCATGGCCTGAGCCTGCTGCGGTGTTATTGAGAGAAATTCCTATGGATTGGGGTACCACAATATACAACTTGACTCTAGAAATAAATCCTTTCCAATATGCAATAGAAATCAAATATCTAACACTAAAGGATCAGACCTCGTACCTTATTTCGGACGGTTGAAGTAGATCCCTATTGAGATTTCCAACTTCAGCTTGAATTGATGAATCACTTCCTCAACAACAAGTAAACAAGACAAGCATACTATATATATATATGGGTGTTATATCTATTCTAGCATATATAATCAACAATGTATAAGCATTTGAAATCATCCATGGATAAAATATTCATTCAAACATACATTATTGGACAGGAAAAGATATTTCTATTAATATAAAATTAGAGATTACAATGGATACAACCTCTATTGTCATGTCTGCAAATTAGAGAAACTGAATCCCCCACTTGGGCCTCCACCACCTCAACCCTCCATCTCTCGATAGCAAGCTCACAAGCAAAAGGCAAGCTTGGGAAGAACACAAAAGTGCTCCAAGGGACAAAGGGATGTAGACTCAAGCACAAGTTCTGTCAACAAATGGACTCTAGTTTCTTTGCTCTCAATTCTCTTATGCCTTCAATGTATCCAAAGAATTCCTTATACAGCTTTTCAAAGGGGTAATGAAAGGTCGAATCCGAGTGATCTCAAGGCATATGGAAGGCCATGAATCAAGTGAGTCAGATCCATGTCAAGGAAAACTTCAAGAGGACTTGGATTTTATACACATCCCGATGTACGCGGTTTTAGGAGTCAAACCCACGTATATACATGATTAGGGGTTTAAAAGTTGTTTGTATCAATTTTCATATGTTTATAGGGATGGTCTAGGGAACATCAAAGGAAAAAAAATGGTCCAAGGGGTCTAAGGAGTCTGTAGAGGGACGTGGGAAGGACAAACAAGTGTGATTCACCTAGAGTGGTAAAATCAGCTATAACAGATGCCCCCTAATGTGTGAGGTCACAGGGGTCATACGATGGACGAAATACATTATGAGTCCATCCCAAAAGTGGAGTGATGAAGGATCCCAAATGGACGAGAAACCACCCAATCAACATAGTAGAATGATACAACTCTGCACATAACTGCAAATACATATAGCAGTCCTGGATACATAAGAGTACAATGGCCATGAATAGGCATGATACAAAATATCACATAAGTGGTCATCGCCACATACAATATACATAGATCAGAATCTCCCTGATGAAGATATACAAAGGATCATGATCTCCATAATGGCTGAAGATATACAATGGATCAAGATCTCCATAATAGCTGGAAATGTCTGACATATACTGGAATCAAGTCGAGAGTTGAAATCTCATGAACACTGGAATGATCAAGGAGGTAGCATATAAGAGATGCCACCAATCTGGAAGATCTTCTACACAAACCACTACGAGTACATGTCCTACTATGTGAATAGAGGTGTCAAGGTCGAACATAATAGTCCATCATCTGATTACCGGTCATTGATGTATACCGTTAACAGACGCGAGATCACCCACCGGTAATGATAATGGGAATCAAGGTACTAGAGTGCAAACTAACAAGTGTGAATAAATGTGTTGAGGTCGAACACTTGAGAGGATCCATCGATCAGGAGACATTGATGTATTCCCAAAAACTATCGATGGCGAGAGAACCTACCATTGATGACTGCAAGTCTCAAGGAACTAAAAAATGACTCTAGATTCCAATCCTAGACTAAATGATATGAAGTCGATGGGATGAAATCCACTGGAAGGAGGGCATTAAGGAATCCCCCATCATCCAACATGAGGTACTCATCAAAGCTGTATAATGTGGAAGGACTTGATCATAAAGTGCATGAACCAATAACTGTATTGGGAATGGCCGACATGCAAAGTCAAGATAACTGAGGAATGGTCGACTTAGGTTTCAACTTTCTTCAAACAAGAGCATAACAGTGAATGGTGACTGAATAAAGGTAGCATAGACTCGATATACAAAACAGGGACATCTCTACGACACATGAGGCATTGATAGAGGCTCCATGGGGACTGGAAGCTTAACTAGTCAGTGGAGATAAACTCAGATAAATGAGTACAGCTCCTAAATTCAAACTATAAACCCAACCAATGGATGTGATATATAGTGCTTTGTTCAAAGGCGACATGACTCGACAGCTGCCAAAAGATAACATCTTTCCTTGTCCAGCTTTTTGGTCTTTTTATTTTTTTTGGACTTTTTCAAATATTTAAAAAGCTTGAAAAAGAATAAAACTGCTTTATAGTTACAGGCTAGGAGGAGATGAGTGTCATAGGGGGAAAACAAACTAGTTCCAAGTAGTGGAACATACCTATGCTTAATGCAAGGATACATGTGTAGGATAGCGACACTCGAGGGAAAATCCCCTCCCGGTAAAAATAGGGAATCAAGTTGCAAAGGATATATAAAATGGCTCTGCATGGCTAGACATGAGACAAGCTCGGGCTATATGGCTGAAACTCAATGTCAAGGAAGCCGGTGTAAGGCTTAGTAAGGCATGCAAAGCTCATGATAATGCAATTACAACTTGACATAAGGGAGTACTAACGGAAATAGGCCAGCAAAAGATCAAGAGGAGTATGAGGCTTTTGCGAAATATCATGGCAATACTATACAACAGACTCCCACACCCTAAGGGACATAATGTCAGCATGGGCACCAAATCCAAATAAGGCACTAACTAGGGTAGCCATGTAAGGTCAAGCTCTACCACTCATATCATGCCACTTCTAAAACAACAAGAAGGTTTCGTGACATAATAGAGTGGGTTCATACCTAAGGCTATAATGAAATGGTCATAAGGTCATGCAAAATGCAAACGATGATGAAACCTAACCTATATGCCAATTTAGATATGATACCTAAAATTGGCACGAATGGGTCAACCAATGGCTGAAACGACACTCAAAAAGGTCTTCTACATCATAAATCAGTCCACAAACGATCCAAAAGGAGTAGAAATGGTCCAAACTATAGGAAAGGGGGTAAAAATTTTCAAAAAATTTGAAAAATTTCTATAAATAGTAAAAAAAGTCAAAACATTATAAAACATTTGAAATTTTTACCCATTTGAGCTTAGAACTTCAAAAACAAATTCCAGGAGATCCAGCCGGCGGAATCCACTACTATTTTTTCCAGGTACTTACCCATGATTTACTCTTCCATTTTGATGCAAATTTTGTCAAATTCCATGCTATATTTGGGTTTCTAGGCCATTCTAAAATAGGCGCCATGGCCCATGCAGAAATAGAGGGTTTTTCTGCATATTGGGCTAGATATACGCGGAAAATGCCCTCACAGTCGCGTACATACGTGGCTGTTTGGAAAACAGTCATGTATGCGGCCACGCTTAAGGTTTTTTAAGTATTCTAATGGACAAAACTCATTTTTTATGTAGGATGGTCCTAGAATGGAGAGAACATGAACATGGTGATGTAGAAGAGGTAGTAAGGGAAGATCTAATCGCTTAACAAGCATTACGTGCATTCGGGCTTTACAAATTTTGGTGTCTTGGTGGCTTAAGGGTGAAACCAGGACTATTGCAGATGTTAGTGGACTACTGGTATCCAGACTCAGAGTCGTTCCAGATAGACAGGATATCCCTCACCATAAAAGTGGAGGACATATACTTTATTACTGGACTTTCCTGAAGGGGGGAAGTAGTGAACCTACGCTCTCGTGGGCCTAGAGGTGGCCTAACTGTAGATGAGTACATTGTGGTGTACTGCTATCCAGACATGGAGAAGGTGGGGAGTCATATCCCAGCTAACTCCATACAGGTGCTAGGCCTAAAGGCCATCCTACTGACACTAGGCAGGATAGCAGGCTTAGCTTCACTCCACCAGGCCTCGTAACCTTTGATGTTCTATGTAGTGGAGTGCATGAGACCCACAGTTTATGATTGGAGCACTGCACTATTGGGCAACATGAAACACCAGCTCAGTGAGTGCAAGATGGGTAGAGTGCAAAACTTTGGTTTCAGCAGCATACTGAGCTTGTTTTTCTTCGAGTGTGTTTCAGGAATGAGGCCTAGAGTTGATGTTCCTCTACATGGGTTTCGACATCCAACCCAACGACATTGGGCGGATGCGATGTGCAGACTAGGTGGAGGTAGGGTGTCCAACCCCTATCCAACTGATTTGTTTTCGTGGTGGCGACGACAGATAGTTTCCATCGATGACTATCCCTATGCAGGGATAGATTTTTAGGGGGACCTGAACATGCCACTACCACCAGGATCGGCATACGGTGACATAGGTAACGAATCTCAACCCTCTTTTTAAAATTTTTGATTTATTTAATTTTTTTGTTTTTTCTGATTATGTGGAATCAAAAGACATATTTTTGGGTGACAATACATAGTGACATCTACCATATGCATGTAGATGTGAGACCATGGTAGCCTGAAGGCTTCCCTCATCATAGACGGAGGGGAAGAGGAGATGATATCATAGGTGTGGATGCGGAGTGGATGCTCCAAAGCATTCATACCAACTTCATGAGGCTAACACACAAAGTACCCATGGCACAAGTCAAGGACTTGCCTGAGGTCATGCAGTGCTAGGTGGTGGGTGTACTACGAGCATGGGTGCAGTTATTTTGATGGCTAGCTAAAGCCATAGTGACATTCCATGATCACAACCCCCCTCCTCCTCCACATGCTTAGATACCTGGGAGTGATCAATTTTGTATTACCATGTATTATATTTTGGTGGCTTGAGAGCCCCATTTTGTATTATGACACTATGTATTACCACATTTTAGATGTTTATAAAACTTTTATGATGATCGGTTTATTTATTTACATGTGTAAAAATTTTATGTTTGTGATGAGCGTATTGTGTATGAAACAAATGCCAATCTAACACGTAGTTAGCATATGAGTCAGCAACTTGATTATTAATTCTTGGAATATGTATGTATGTTATATTGTCAAATTTTCATTCTAATAATCTCACATGTAAGAATCTTCTTAATAATGTCGAATCTCTAACATGGTACAAACCATTAAGCTGTGACACTACTTACTCCAAATCAAGATGTACCTCAAGAGAGAGAATGCCATGTAAAATGGCATCCCGTAGAAGCTCAATAATGGCACTATATTCAGCAAAATTGTTTGAATATGGCCGTAAACATATGCTTCCTGGAGACGATAATTGACCCATAGGAGTATAAATCACCCAAGCAGTAGAGGCAGAGTGTTGAGTGTGATGCCTTGCACCATCCACAAATCCTATGAAGGTGGAATATTTCATTAACATCTGGCAAAAGAAATGGAAACTAGTCACAAACCTAATCACCATAAGAAATAGACCTACCTATGGGAAACTGTATAATCATATACAATAACCAGCCTTGGCTGAAAATCGTGCATAGTACTTTTTGAGATAGAGCCCATTTCTAGGCTCCGCTAAGGCAGTTCCCTCATAATCCACTAACTCATAAGCACCCTTCTCTAACACATGTTTCACAATGTAAGGACCATGCCACATGGGGTTAAACTTTCCTACCCCCAAGGGTTCTTTCAGTTGATCCCACAAAAGGACCAAGTCTCCCTCACTAAACCTCCTTGGGAGGAAAGACTTATCGTACCAGACCTTTATGCGACACTTACTTACTTCTAGAGCTACCAAGGCATCTCGATGCTGCTAATCAAGTTTCTCTAGGTGGACCAAATGATCCTCCAATGCGGAAGTGTCTGGTAAGAGATCTATGGCTAGATTCAAAAAATGAATCTCGCATTCAACCAGCAATACCAACTCCATTTCATGTACAAGTTGATACGGAGAAAAACCCGTGGCAGTCCTAACGGTGGTTCTATAATCCCACAAAGCATGATATAAAATAATGTGCCAATTAATCTTGATTTGTGCAATGGTTCGTTGGAGAATGGATTTGAGTGATTCATTCACTACTTCTACCTATCCATTCACTTGAGGCTAGTAAAAGGAGGAATTCTCTTGTTTATACCCTAACTTTGATGCCAACTCTTCCATCATACGATTCTGAAAGTGCGAGCCATGGTCAGTGACAAGCTCTTTCAGAATCCCAAAATGAGTAATAATTTGGTTGAATATGAAGTGCGCAGCTGTCTCACCGTCGAATTTAGCTATAGGCATAGCCTCAGCCCATTTCATGAAGTAGTCAATAGCCACTATGATATGATGATGCCCCCCAGCTGAAGCTGGGTTGCAATCCATAAAATCTAACCCCCACTTAGTGAAGGGACTGGAAGTGATGATGGGATGTAACAGGGTAGGTTTTGAGTGCATATTACGTGCAAACATCTGGCAAGGATGGCACTTCCTGACCTCATCTACACAATCCTCAAAGATTGACGACCAGAAATAGCCCACTCTTAAGATTTTTTGGGTTGTATAAAGCCCAGATAAATGACCACCACACACCCCTATGTGGCAATCATTCAGCACTACCTCAGCCTCTTCATGAGTTAAACAATGATGTAAAATGGAATCTACCCCATGGTGGTACAAAGTGTTATCCACTATGAGGTAATTCATAGACACGTGACATAACTGTCGTCGTTCATCCCGTGAGAGGTGAGTAGGGACCTTCAATGTTTGTAAATATATAATGATATCCCCATAGCATGGGTCTAAGGTTGAGATTAAGAATATGTGCTCATTGATAAATGTATCTTCACAAACCAACTCCTCAGCCTCGCTTGGGAAATCCAATATAAGATTTGCAAAAAATAACGATTGCTTGGATTTTGTCGAAACAAACTCGATATCAAATTATTTTAGGATGACAATCCATTTATTATATTTTCCCCCAATCATCCTTTGAGTGAGGATGAATTGAAATGGATTTACATGGGCTACAACCAAGGTCTGGCAAAGAGAATATAATGTCTCAACCATTGAACCACATGTATGGTAGCTAAGGCAAGCTTCTCAACATGGGAATAACGAATATACACGTTAATAATATTTTATCTTAGATAGTATATGACACACTCTTAGATCTCCTCATCCTCTTGAACCAAAACCATACCAATCGTCTCCATGGACACGGCCACATAAAGTAGAAAATCATGGCTATAGTCTAGAGGACTAATCACCAGGGCCGATGCTAGGGCTCGCTTGAGCTCGTCAAAGGACTCCTGGGCTCACTCATCCCAACAAAAGGTGGTGTCCTTCTTCAAAAGACACATGAAGCCTCTAGTCAAATTGGAAAAATTGACAACGAATCTCTGTAAGAAGTTTTCCATGCCTTGCAAACATTGAAGATGACGAATATTTTTTGGTGGAGACAATTGAAGTATTGCCTCAACCCTTCAAAGGGTCGACTCTTATTCCCTCTTTAGAAACGATGAATCCTAATAAGCAACCAGACTTCACACAAAAGATGCACTTGTGAGGATTTAACCTGACCAGATAATGGTAGAACCTTTCAAATACCAATATAAAATAATAGGAATGACGCATTCTCATACAAGAATGAGCAGCAAGGTCATCCAAAAATACTTCAATAATCGATTTGAGATTGTGGAAGATCAAGTTCATGGCCCACTAAAAAGTAGCTCCAACATTCTTAAGGCCAAAAGGCATTTTGCGATATGTAAAAGTTCCCCAAGGACAAATAAATGCAGTCTTATGTTGGTCCTGAGGTTTAATTTGTATCTAATTGTATCCGAAAAAGTCATCTATAAAGGAAAAAACCTCGCTACCTACACACTCATCCAAAATATGATCAATAAATGGTGTGGGAAAATTGTGCCTAGGATAGGCACGATTTAAATCATGGAAATCAATACATATGCGGATCACTCCCTACTTATTATCAACCAAAATGGGATTTGAAACCCACTCCATCAAGGGAACGGGATAGATAAAACCGACTTTCAATAGTTTCTCTATCTCTGCCTTAATCGTGGGTGCTTTCCTAGGATTCACCGCACGCAAACGTTGTCGAACATGCTTAGCATTGGGATAAGTCATAATCTCATGTTCAATAGTGTGAGGGTCGATACCTGGCATTTCATCGTAAGACCAAGCAAATATATCATGAAATTATTTAAAAAACTCGGTATATTCTTGAATCTCAGCATGGGAACATTCTTCCCCAATATAGACATTCTCTATCCTACTAGGATCATGAGAGATATTGATAGGAATCATTGGAGATATATTTGGCATGTTTCCATCAGCCACCAGACCAGGAGAGCTTAATGGAACCATGGGACTACCAATTCTCTCACTAAGAACCTTCCTAAAGTCCTCACGCTCCAAGTGGTCAAGCTTGGGAAGAAAGTAAGATCTATGACGGAGCTCTTCCCATGGTGGCTCAACTCCCAACATGGCTTCAATAATCACTTCGTCTGAAGGAAAAACACTATCAAGGCAGTTATGCACATGAAAAGACTGAACTTCCCATGTAGGAAGCACATACGGGTCCTCCTCCTCTGTCCGTGAAGAGGAAGGACTAGGCTCTGCAACACAATCAAGATTAGCTTGATAAGCTACCATAGTTGTACGCAACAGCACGTCTATCACGATGGGATCACTCGAAGTATTCGGTGTAGGAAGAATCCAAGGATCTTCCATATGACTCGTGCGAAAAGACACCGATATCATAGATTTTGAAGCCTCACCGGAACTAGACCCTATCATAAGGATAGGTGCAGAAAAACTAAAAAATCCCATGAGGGATGGATACATACCCACACCCACACTCCCAGTTGTTGGCTAAGATTGTTCTACAATCGGGATCGAAGCTCCTGAAGATGCTTTAATCGACAGATTCTTGAATGACATTTGATTAATCGTAACTATCTTCCCATTAAATGGAAAACATACAACGCGAAATATGGAAGAAGATACTACTTTCATACTGTACATCCAATTCCTACCTAACAAGAGATTGCAATCAAGGGATGCATCAACCATCTCGACCTCTATCGGAACGGTCTTCCCTCCCAAATGGACCATAAGGGAGGGAAGGATCCCGTGCAGCCTAAACGATCTCCCATCAAATGCAGTTAACATGGTCACAGATTTAGACAACTCAGGGGAACCTAAACCCTTCCAACACAATAAAGACATCACAAAAGTAGCAGCACCTTCATCAATCAAGTGCGCTTGACGGTCATGTTGAGACATTCTACATGAATCAAAAGAGACACATAGTAAGGCAAGCCAGGATGAAGTCCTGCGGTTTCAAATTTAATCACAGAGGAAGAATTATCATCATTCACACCAAGGGCAGAAAGCAAAGCCTTCCTTTGTGAAGGACAACTCTGCATTACTTCTAGTGCAGACATTGCACAAGGAGTGTGGCCCAAATCCTAGAAAACAGAATAGTTTTGGGTGGCTCGGGCATTAGGATTGTGCCTCGAGTGCTTAAGGACTCCCTTAGGAATGCGAGGTGCAGCTTCAGTTTTATATACAGTTTTTTCAATATGCAAAGGAGTCCCTAGTGGATCAGGTTCCTTTCCTGGTCTGGGTTGTGACAAACCATAGTCCTTCGCACGGGTCACAACTTTTGTAGCACGTACCATGTTAATGCAACCACGACCACTACCCTCCGAAAAATCTTGATCACTACCAGACTGATCATGGGTCCTTGAGTTCATGTTTTGATTGTGAGGTAAAGGGTTAGTCAGCACAGCTAGGCCCTGTGCTAAGAATCTCAAGGCTTCATTGATACGAGGGAACAAGTAAGTGAGGTGATCGTTACCACCTAAGTTGTACTTAGTGGTTTTTATCAAGTGAGCCTGGTGAACTGAACAGGGTTAACTTGTTCGGACTTCAAAAGGCCTATGGAAGTACTTTTGGGAAGTGCTTGTTGTATCATATCACATGTTCATACCCCATGGGGGAATTGTAATAAATGTTCTAGCATGATAGTGTATGTAAAAGACTCGGTCTCTTAGACTTCATTTTTCAATCCGATCAGCCCAGGGTGTTTTTTCCCTTGGTTATTATTGGTTGTTGAATAAACAATTGATGATTTCTAAGTTTTTCACTCCATACCTCCAAAGTTGGGGTGGTCAGCTTGGAATTTAGTCCTATTGAGGTTATTAGAGTCTATGTGTTAATGTATAAACATGCTAGACATCATTTTTGAGTCATATGAACATGTCTAAGTCCCCCTAGGTGTTTTTCAATTTCTCAATTTTTCAGTTTTTCAGTGTTTTTATTAAAATTTAATATTTCCAAAACTTAGGCTATTTTTTAATAATTTAATTGGAAAAATTGATTTTGTAATAAAAGTGGGCCAAATAATCGGTTTCAATCATGTAGGTGCTCATTTTCAAGCTAAGAGCACCATGTAAACCCATGGACCCACTTTTTCCTAAGTTTTCAGTGATCTTCCATCACTCGGGTCAGAAAGCCCCAAAAATCAATTATTTATTATTTTAATTAATAAATTGATGAATAATGGAGCAAATCCAAAATCCAAAATTAGTGGATTCTCAGCCGATTTGATTGAAATCAGTCAGATCTGAAGCAGATTGACTGGATCTGACAAATCCTTAACTGAAGGAGGTGATCAAATCAGATCCAAAGTTGATCTTTAGCATCCTTTATGGGGAATTTTTCCCTCCCTCTCTCCTCAACATGTTTTGTCTCATCTGGATGAGTTTTGGTGGATGCTTCAGTCAACAGGTTGAGGTGTCGGTCAGATCAGTTCTCTGATTGAAAATTGCACTCAGTGAGACTCAGATATGGCTCAGCTAGACACAAATTAGGCATTAATGGACTCTCCTTCAACTTATTTGATGTTTCTCCTTGGGATTTGCGCCCCCCCTGGGCTGGATGGCCTGTATTTTGTATATATCCTGCTTGAGGCTCCCTCTTCCAAGCTAGTTAGAGCTGGACTGAAGGGATTGCCATTGTAACTCTGTATTTGATCATCATTTGTGAATAGAGAAGCTTTGGAGGCTATACTGTGTAGTGCATTTGATTGTGTGGATTCTCAATGTTATGCTGCTGATGTGGTAGCTGCAATTTCTTGCCAAATTTTGTGCTGCTTCTGTATTTTGGCTTCAAGGATTCGGTTGAATCAAGTAAGGGTTTAAAATAGGAAAGCTAGATTGCTTGATCTAGTTCATCCATATGGTGTATGCTCAAAAATCTTAGCTATATGCTTAGATAAGGTTATTCTTGCATAATCTCTCATTTTTGTTGTTTTATGCATCTATATCTAGATCTCACGAGGTGTGTGCAGGCTTGTGTTATTTAGTTGCAGGTTCCTGATTGGATGAAGGTGTGGATCTATATTGACTCCATTCCTATCCAATAATCTCAATACTCTATCCCTCATCACTCCACAAAAGGGCCTCCTTTCAGCTTGCTCCATTCAAGCAACGATCCGACCTTCTCTCCTCTTCTTCTCATTTCTATAAAAAATCAACACTTTACCTGGTTACTTTGTTCAGTTCATAGCTTTGATTTCATTTGTATCTATTTCATCAAAGTAAAATATACATATATCTGATTTTTCATAGCTCACATTCTATATCTTGCACTCAAAAAAGTTCCATATGCATTCTAGATCTAGCTTTAGGGAAATTGTCTTTTTTGCATGAAAATTTAAAGAAAACTTGTAGATCGCATGCATTATATTTCCTTTATCTATTATAAAATTAATATTCTAAAATATCATTGCATATTTAATTGGCTGCACAAACAGCAATCCAATAGCCCAAGGAAAACTTGCTTTCCTTGGTTCCCTTTTCGCCCGTTTAGCTAGTTTAACTTCTTCTTCTTTTTAGATAAGGTAGGCTGATCCAAAGGTAATCTTAAAGTGATTTTGGGAATATGTTATTCTAAAATTCTCACTTTATTTTAGCATTTCTTACAGAAAATAAAGGAATCTGCTGTCCGAAAGTGGCCTCAAGAGCATTCAAATCCCCCCAGGGGTCTCCCTTTCCACTAAAAACTCAAAAATTTTCCAAAGTTGTAAAATCTTGGTTTCAGCCTGTATAAGGACCAAGAAGTTTCTTATTTTTCAGTTCACTAATATTGTAACCAATAATAAATAAAATTATTTTTGGAATAGGCTCTTTCGAGCCCATTCCCCATCCCACCTGGGGGGATTTGCGTAGGTGTCCTTTTCATCGCTTTCTGCTTATTTCCTTTTTTAAACTAGCATTGATCTAATTTTCAGGGTAGTATACTTAATTTTATTATTAAATTCATATTCCACTTTTTGTTTTTTCAAAGTAATCATAATACTTACCCCACGATGTCCCGATTGACCCGAAAGGGGAAAGAGATTCGTGGTAGGACTAATTAGAAAACCAGAATTGTGTATTTGCTTTATTTTTCATCTTTTATTTATCAGAATTTTTAAAACTAACCCCTCCTCAATTCCCTGATTGAGATCCACTTGGATCTAAAGAGGTTCCTGGAGGGTTTTCTTTTAAACAAGAACACTCAGTTTAAAACTTACTAAAATTGACAAGACTCCAGTGTGTATGCTCTACACTTGGCTACAGTTCATCCAATCAGTCAAGATGTATCAAAAGAACTTGGGTGACTAGTATAATTAGGACTCACTCTCCCCAACTGACAAACCATTAGGTGAAAATCCAACACCTAGATCAAACCTTTACGGTGGCAAAATACCCAAAGGAAGCGGGAACTTATGAAAAGTGACCTTGGGGTACCGATCTCTATCACACCCTAACGGGTGCGTTACTAACAATAGCCCCAGAGACTCCATTTCAGCCCACATATTCCTTGCAGGTAGCCATGAAGGTTTAGTTTTGGACATACTCCAAGTACTCTTGGGTATATCTGGAGTCCCCCCTTAGCCTAATTTTAATCAACTCACACTTCAAACTTAACTTAAAACATACCAAGAGGCAATCGCAAAACATTCACTCCAAGCACATGCAAGCATATTGATTCTATTTTTGACTCCATTCTAAGGAACTGGTTAATTTATTGCTTATATATATATATTGTGTCTCAGCATTGTGCTTTCGTGTGTTTATCTTTTACATCTTGCCATCTTTGATTGTCTAGAGTTAAATTGCAAACTCCTAAGTAACTCATTCAGTTTAACATCACAACACTAAGTAATTATCCTTAGTAACTTAATAGGGTCTACCCCCCTTGGCTTCGTTAGGATTTGAGCCTAAACGGAGGAGTCAAGAACAAGGTGACATCCTTGACTCAAGACTTGCCCCCAAGGACACACTGAGTGGCTTGAAGATTTCTGCCATGTGACCCAGGTGTGTGAAAGACGGCAACACTTTTTGGCGCCGCTGCCAGGGATAAATATTTTTATTCTCGAGTACGACTTTTGTTTTATTCCTTTTTTGTTTTTGCTTTGTTTGATGAATGCTTAGAGTAGATTTTTAATTTTCATCTGGAGACTCCACTGACTTTTTTCCATTTTTATTTTTACAAAGAAAAGCAAAAAATATTTTTTGTGAAAAGATTTATAAATGCTTATTTTTCTTTTTCATATGGCGACTCCATTGAAGGGATAAAACCCTGTTATCTCATAAACTTGTGAAGTTTTGTTGTGTGTAGATGAGCCCATGTGACATGTTAAAACCTTTAAATCTCATCACTTGACAGCTCCACCTTTTCAGTACAAGGTTTAATCATTATATCAAATGCATACTATTAATTTTTGATATGGATGAATTAAAGGATAAGTATGGCGCCCAGTTAACCGGAAGGTTTCATCCTATCGATTTCTCAAACATCCCCGGTTTTCCTAACTATTGTAATGGTTTTTGGGATGCATATAACTGGCTTCCAACATTTCATGGAGATTATGGCGACTCGGCTATCTAGCATGTCAAATCTTTCCTTCAGTTGATTGCTAACTTCAATGTTCTTCATGAAGACAATATGATGGAAATGTGTGCTAGTACTTTTTGGGGTGAGGCCGGTTGGTGGTTCTATCAAGGCCTTCCTGATAAATGCATAACTTCTTTTCCAAGCTTCCTTTGGATGTTTTTAGAGCAGTGGCATGATGGTAGGGGTAGTATGAATGGTTTAAAAATATTTCCTTGAAAAGATCTGTACCTTCTACCTATCTGGGACAGAGTATCACACGGAAACATATGATGGACCTTTTTCCATGATACAAAGTATTGAAGACTTGGAATCACTTCTTGAACATTTAAGTAAAGAGGAAGTCCATGATACTCCCATCAAAAAGCATACTAGAAGTTATTTAAGAAAGGAAGAAATTAAGCGTCTTCTTAAAGATGATCCTATTGAAGAGCTTCAGGAGGAGGTTCATGATACTCCCATAAAAATGCATCGTGGTAGTTATTTAAGAAAAGAAGAAATTAAGCATCTTCTTAAAGAATATGAGGTACCTCCAAATGCACAGCAAGATTCTGAGGAAGGAAAAATCCAAGATGATCCTATTGAAGAGCTTCAGGAGGAGCCCATAATGGAACACATTGTTGAAGACTCTCCTCATGTCAGCATAGCTGAAGACATTGAAGATTTGGTGCATTCTCAAGTGTGTTGCAATGCTGATACCTTTCCAGAAATCCCTCTAGGGAATTCCCCTTAGCAAAACATACCAAGTGTTCCCATTGAATTTGTCCAAAAAATTTCCTTGATTGAAGATAATATTGAATATCCTCTTCATGATATCATAACAGAATCCTATAAAGAAACCTATGATAAGATCAGTATGGTGTGTAGTGACACTAGACCTTGTTCTCCTCATGCTGATGAAGGTTTGGAAAGTTTATTTCCTTGTAACATTTTTTCTGAAGAAGATTGTTATGAATACAAGGAGGACATGGATAGGCAGGAGCATGATGCCATGGATGAAGAGTCCCCCACATATGACATGGATGGGAGTGATGACTATTGGAATTTCATAGATAATCCGACTTGTGAAAATATTATGGATAATCCCATCCATGATATATCTGAAAATGGGAGTGTCTATTCAAAAATTTGTGGAATTCCAATCTACGATACATCCATAGAAAGAAGCACAAATTTGGATTCCTTGGAAAACCTTAGTATGGAAGAGGAGCATTCATAATTTTCACGTGATCATTCAAAATCATACCATGTAGAGCCACACAAGGGTATCAGTAATGAAGACATTGAGAAACAGTATTGTGAAAAGTCAAATGTAATGCAGTCAGTGGAACATCAGTCTCATCCATATTTTTCACATATAGAGGTTCCTTATGATTTGGTGCTACTTGGGGCTTGTGCAACAAGTTATCATTTGATAAGCCCCGATGATCAGTATGATGATGTAGTCAGTCTACCTCATCATTCTTATTGGTATATTAGTCCTATCCAGTCATGGATAGAAGCATCCTGCATGAGCACATACAAGTTTGCGAAGAGATTTTATGACACTGTTCATGCCTACGATCTCCCATCCATCGCGTCCATCCTGAATTATCACGCAGGTTTGCATTTTCTGAATAAGGTATCCTTACTTTGGCTGGTAACCAAAGACAAGGAAATTTTTTTTCATGTTAATAAAATGCTTAGGTGGTTACATTGGATTTCTAATTACACTTAACCCTTTTTATATCATGCTTAGAGTAGGAAAATAAGCTCCTTGAAAAAAAGCATTTACTTTCTGCATTTCTACTTAGCTGTAATAAAAATTTGCTTCTTTTAGTTAGTTATATTTATGTTGTGTAAATAAATCAGCTTAATGGTTCATTTGGTTTTCTATAAAACTTTTGCTACTGAGGTTTTTCTTGTCAAGTTGAGATGTTTTTACAGAGTATATAAACCAGAGATTTTGGTGTTCTCGTATCCTCTCCTTTCCTTAAAGACCAGATCGAGCACATGTCCTGTAGTTGGACCCAGAATCTTACCACCTAAGTTGTACTTAGTGGTTTTTATCAAGTGAGCCTGGTGAATCGGACAGGGTTAACTTGTTCGGACTTCAAAATACCCGTGGAAGTACTTCTGGGAAGTGCTTGTTGTATCATATCACATGTTCATACCCCATGGGGGAATTGTAATAAATGTTCTAGCATGATAGTGTCTGTAAAAGAATCGGTCTCTTAGAATTCATTTGTCAATCCGATCAGCCCAGGGTGTTTTTTCCCTTGGTTATTATTGGTTGTTGAATAAACGACTGATATTTTTTGAGTTTTTCACTCCATACCTCCAAAGTTGGGGTGGTTGGCTTGGAATTTAGGCCTATTGAGGTTATTAGAGTCTATGTGTCAATGTATAAACATGGTAGACATCATTTTTGAGTCATATGAACATG
Organism: Pseudotsuga menziesii; assembly: GCA_001517045.1. Classification (NCBI taxonomy): domain Eukaryota; kingdom Viridiplantae; phylum Streptophyta; class Pinopsida; order Pinales; family Pinaceae; genus Pseudotsuga; species Pseudotsuga menziesii. Next base: position 238,991 of record LPNX010550278.1, read on the forward strand.
TCTAAGTCCCCCTAGGTGTTTTTCAAATTTTCAAATTTTCAGTCTTTTCAGTGTTTTTTATTAAAATTTAATTTTTCCAAAACTTAGGCTATTTTTTAATAATTTAATTGGAAAATTTTATTTTGTAATAAAAGTGGGCCAAATAATTGGTTTCAGTCATGTAGGTGCTCATTTTCAAGCTAAGAGCACCATGTAAACCCATGGACCCACTTTTTCCTAAGTTTTCAGTGATCTTCCATCACTCAGATCAGAAAGCCCCAAAAATCAATTATTGATTATTTTAATTAATAAATTGATGAATAATGGAGCAAATCCAAAATCATAAATCAGTGGATTCTCAGCCGATTTGATTGAAATCAGTCAGATGTGAAGCAGATTGACTGTATCTGACAAATCCTTAACTGAAGGAGGTGATCAAATCAGATCCAGAGTTGATCTTTAGCATCCTTTATGGGGATTTCTCCCTCCCTCTCTCCTCAACATGTTTTGGCTCATCTGGATGAGTTTTGGTGGATGCTTCAGTCAACAAGTTGAGGTGTCAGTCAGATCAGCTCATCGATTGACAGTTGCACTTAGTGAGACTCATATCTGGCTCAGCTAGACATAGATCAGGCATTAATGGACTCTCCTTCAGCTGATTTGATGCGTCTCCTTGGGATTTGCACCCCCCTGGGCTAGATGGCCTGTATTTTGTATATATCCTGCTTGAGGCTCCCTCTTCCAAGCTAGTTAGAGCTGGACTGAAGAGATTGCCATTGTAACTCTGTATTTGATCATCATTTGTGAATAAAGAATCTTTGGAGGCTATACTGTGTAGTGCATTTGATTGTGTGGATTCTCAGTGTTATGCTGTTGATTTGGTAGCTGCAATTTCTTGCCAAATTCTATGTTGCTTCTGTGTTCTGGCTTCAAGGATTCGATTGAATCAAGTAAGGGTTTAAACTAGGAAATATATATTGCTTGTTATTGTTTATCCATATTATGTATGCTCAAAAATCTCAGGTATATGCTTAAATAAGGTTATTTTTGCATAATCTCTCATTTTTGTTGTTTTATGCATCTATATCCAGATCTCACGAGGTGTGTGCAAGCTTGTGTTATTTAGTTGAAGATTCCTGATTAGATGAAGGTGTGGATCTATATTGAATCCATTCCTATCCAATAATCTCAAGACTCTGTCCCTCATCACTCCACAAAAGGGCCTCCTTTCAGCTTGCTCCATTCAAGCAACGATCCGACCTTCTCTCCTCTTCTTCTCATTTCTATAAAAAATCAACACTTTACCCGGTTACTTTGTTCAGTTCATAGCTTTGATTTCATTTGGATATATTTAATCAAATTAAAATAAACATAGATCTGATATTTCATAGCTCACAGTCTAGATATTGCACTCAAAAAAGTTTCATAAGCATTCTAGATCTTGCTTTAGGGAAATCGTCTTTTTTGCATGAAAATTTAAAGAAAACTTGTAGATCGCATGCATTAGATTTCCTTTTGCTGTTACAAAATTAATAGTCTGAAATATCAGTGCATATTTAATTGGCTGCACAAACAGCAAGCCAATATCCCAAGGAGAGCTTGCTTTCTTTGGTTCCCTTTTCGCCCGTTTAGCTAGTTTAACTTCATTATTTTTTGAGATAAGGTAGGCTGATCCAAAGGTAATATTAAAGTGCTTTTGTGCATATTTTATTCTAACATGTTCACTGTATTTTATCAGGTCTGATAGAAAATAAAGGAAGTTTTTTTCCGGAAGTGGCCTCAGGAGCGTTCAAATCCCCCCAGGGGTCTCCCTTTCCACTAAAAACTCAAAATGTTTCCAAAGTTCTAAAATATTGGTTTCAGCCTATATAAGGACCAAGAAGTTTCTGATTTTTTAGTTCACTGATATTGTAACCAATAATAAATAAAATTATTTTTGGAATAGGCTCTTTCCAGCCCATTCCCAATCCCCCCTCGGGGGATTTGCGTCGGTGTCCTTTTCGTCGCTTTCTGCTTATTTCCTTTTTTAAACTAGCATTGATCTAATTTTCAGGGTACTATACTTAATTTTATTATTAAATTCATATTCCACCTTTTTTTTTTTCAAAGTAATCATAATACTTACCCCACGATGTCCCGATTGACCCGAAAGGGGAAAGAGATTCATGGTAGGACTAATTAGAAAACCAGAATTATGTATTTGTTTTATTTTTTATCTTTTATTTATCAGCATTTTTAAAATTAACCCCTCCTCGATTCCTCAATTAAGATCCGCTTGGATTGAAAGAGGTTCCTGGAGGGTTTTCTTTTAAACAAGAACACTCAGTTTAAAACTTACTAAAATTGACAAGACTCCAGTGTGTATGCTTTGCACTTGGCTGCGGTTCGTCCGATTAGTCAAGCTGTATCAAAAGCACTTGGGTGACTAGTATAATTAGGACTCACTCTCCCCAACTTACAAACCATCAGGTGAAAATCCAACACCTAGATCAAACCTTTACGGTGGAAAAATACCCAAAGGAAGCAGGAACTTCTGAAAAGTGACCTCGAGGCACCAATCTCTGTCACACCCTAATGGGTGCATTACGAACAATAGCCCCAGAGACTCCATTTCAGCCCACATATTCCTTGCGGGTAGCTGTGAAGGTTTAGTTTTGGACATACTCTAAGTACTCTTGGGTATATCTGGAGTCCCCCCTTTGCCTAATTTTAATCAACTCACACTTCAAACTTAACTTAAAACATACCAAGAGGCAATCGCAAAACATTCACTCCAAGCACATGCAAGCATATTGATTCTATTTTTGACTCCATTCTAAGGCACTGGTTAATTTATTGCTTATATATTAATTGTGTCTCAGCATTGTGCTTTCGTTTGTTCATCTTTTACATATTGCCATCTTTGATTGTCTATAGTTAAATCAAAAACTCCTAAGTAACTCATTCAGTTTAACATCACAAAACTAACTATTATCCTTAGTAACTTAATAGGGTCTGCCCCCCTTGGCTTCATTAGGAGTTGAGCCTAAATGGAGGAGTCAAGAACAAGGTGACAGCCTTGACTCGATACTTGCCCCCAAGGACATACTGAGTGGCTTGAAGATTTCTGCCACGTGACCCAGGTGTGTGAAAGGTGGCAACGGTGATCTTCCTTACACAACTTGCAAGGAAATTTAACCTTACGTTTAGCTTGCTTGTCCCCCCAGCATTACGGGCATTCTTGTCATTATTATTATCATTTTCATTCCTATTCCCACCCTTACAATTGTTCTTACCCTTCTTTTTATTCCTTTCGGGCTGCTGGTTACCCTTCTGGTTCGACGATTACACCAAAAGCACACTCATTGTTTGGGTGGGTTGAGATGAAGTCATGGCTTGTCCCAAAGTAGATTGGTTGATTGACAATTGACTAAATTATTTCACAACTGAATCTACAGTTTTAGCACTCGCACAACCAACAATGCCATCGGCATGTGGTCTAGGTTTAACTTTGGGGTCGAAACTAGAACGTGGAGCATTGGGAATGATCTGATATAATAAACCGGATTGAGCATAAATCAAATCTAGTTCTTGCACCCTAAAAATGGTTTGTTCCTCATTTTGTACTCAGGATGTAGAAACATCCTTTGCTCTATATGGCAATAACAACTTAAGGAACCATTCGAGGAGGAATTCCAATGGTATAAAGGCTTTAATCAACCTCTTCTTGCTACACCACTCTTGGATATGATCCGAGATATGTGTGGATTTATCCTGTGAAAATGTCGACAAGAGTTCGGTACCAATGTCATAACAAACTGGTAGCTGGAAGTGGTTAAGAAAATTCATCGCTAGGTCATCAAACAAAGCGAATGCCCCCTTATGTAGCTCTATATACCATTTCACGGCAGGACTTGTAAGGGTATGTTGAAACAACCTTAAATGGATTGAGTCCTGGTGTAAGGAATTTGAAGAGCAGCATAGGTGAAAGGTAGTAACATGTTCGCTCGGATCCTCTCCCGGTTTTCCCTCGAATTTGGGTATGTCTGAGGGAAGCTTAGTAGGGATAGCCAGCCAAGTCGGTTCATGAGCTACAGGATCATTCGATCTCAACAAGTCAGGAATATTTAGCGTTGTGAGGAAAGGGAGCCTAGGATGAGTAGGTCAATTGACCTCTCCCTGATAGTTATGATTCATATTTCCCTCCTCCCGTTTGACCCGTATAGGGTGGCATGGAAGCACCATAGTGTGGTGTACCTGTTAGAATAATCAACCCATAGTTAGCTACCTTAGACGTTAATTAATCCAATTTTTGTCTTATTTGCCTAGTTTCCATATTCCACCTTATGCAAGTTGTCCTCCACACATCCATAGTGGTCAAACTTGCTAAATTTGAGTCATGGAGGACTTGAGAAACCTCTTGGAATCAAATCTGCTTTATTCCTGGCCTCCCTAGTGCATGTTTGCTTTTTCTGCTTTATTGCCTACTTTTTCTGAGTTTTAAGGCAATTGGGAAAGCTTGACTAGGTGAAGTTAACTTGTTTTTTGTCCTCAACATCCTCTACTCTTTTCTCCTATGAAAATCATGTATGATTTGTCCTTCCACCACCTATTAGTTTTCCTAATTGATTTTTCCAATTCATGAGCTCCTAGACAGATTTGGAAAGTGCTTTATGCACCTATGGGGGATTTTCTTAGATTTAGTAAGCCTGCTTTTGACTAAATTTGAATGGAATCCATATGCATTCAAATATTGTTAGTTTTTCAACATTTAAGCTATCATTATGATAAGATCTTTTCACTGAGAGAATAACAAGCACAACAATCACATAAGCACATCACAAGAGACAAGTGACACAAAGATTTTAGGAGGGGAAACCATAAATGGAGAAAACCCCTCAACTTCCTCTAAGATAGTATCA
>LPNX010550311.1:2815-21480 GCA_001517045.1 Pseudotsuga menziesii
ATCTTAACTTTAACTCTAATCCCCATTATATTGGATAACTATTAAATTATTCCAATAGTGATACAAATATCAAATATTAAATTAAAGTTAGACTCTCGACTTCATCTCTTAGCATGAAAAGTTGGCCTTGATTTCAGTCAAAACCATGCACTAAGAACAATTACTTAGGTAATGTGCAGCTTATGTGACACTCAAATTCCATTTAGCTATTAGATACAACTATTTGTTTAACTCCAATGATGATACCACTATGAGCCTAACTTCAATTATGAACTTAGCAACAATAAATTAAGTGGTTATTATATTAGCGTAACTATTAGATACAAGTAATTAACAGATTCTTTAGTAAAAAACATTATCAATATGTTAAATATATAACTCTCCCCTTATTTTAAACATATTAATCTTAATAATATGGTTGTTGCTAGTTGATAAAGAAAACATTTATTCATTCTCATTACTATTGAGTGTTCATCTATAATTATGTATATTTAAATGAAATATTAAGTTTATATTTATATTAAATATTAAGTTTATGTTTATATTATACTTGTTAATAATAATAATAATGGATAAAATAATAATATGAGTATTTATTTGATGGAATTTTTGTTTATAAAAATCTGTAATAAAATTTTAAATATTTATAAAACATCTATGAAAAAGTAAGAAATGCACTTATATAATTTATGTAATTTTTCATTTTGAAAAAATTATATCAAAATTGAATAGTTAAAAATAAAAAATGACCCGAAAATACATTATTTATTTTAGAAACAAAAAAATTATTAATATATTTTTATATTTTAGTAATTTGTTTTAATGTAAATTGACAATGTGACCAATATGTATATCCTAAAAATATTAACAACTATGAATAAAAAATAAAATTAAATGAAAAATGTACACACTTCTATTTTATAAAATCACCATTGGACGGTTTCATATTAGTTAGCCACCGTCCTTACGTTTATTACTTTTGCAACTGTGCGTTGTGAATTTAATTAAAAATGTATTCAATGTATTTAAAGGTATGTGCTTTAACTTTTAAAATGTCAAAAAAAATTATGGCAATAGGAATTAGACACTTGAACCTAATATAAAAAAAAGAAACTAAAGATATATTATAAGTACTGGTGGTTAAATTTTTAGGATATATTCTACTTTATAGTGGTTATCAAGGTTATGATGTATCCATTGTTTAAAAATAAGGTGCTTTGTCTTAATAGCAAAGACGAGGTCTAGCAAATGAAAATGCATTAGCGAGCCTTCCACCACGTCCTTCATTATCACACCATTTGTGTTGTCGCACATCACCTTTATGTAACATTTCAAACTCGATGCAAGTGGCAACCCCTCTTTTATATATATANAAGGATAAGTAATAATCGAACATACATGCCATTACACTTGTCATAGGCCTTTTCTAGGTCAATTTTCATCACAACACAAGGGTATTTTCTTTGTCTTATCGAATGGAAAGCTTCTTGGGCCATAACCCAATCTATTCAAGGGAAATACATTGTTGAATTACCTTTAATCTTAACCAAAATAATTTATAAACATTTTTTCATAAAGAGATTGAACGAAAATATCCAAAAGAATTGACTTTATCAAATTTTGGAAATAGAACTAGAAAGGTTGAGTTCAAAGAACATGGGATTTTTCTTGTAGATGGAATTTCCTTTACGACTCATTACTATATATAGTAATGCTTTGTTTATTTCCTTTACGACTCATTACTATATATAGTAATATATAGTAATTTATAGTAATGCTTTATTCTTGGAAAATCCATTATTCAAAATATTTAACTAAAAAATATTTTTTTTTCAATTTAAAATAATTAAATTTATTTTAAATTTAAATTATAAATTTATAATAAAATATAAATAAACTATTCTTACAACAATGAGATTAATTTATAGTCTTATAAGCTATTATTTCTCATTTCCTATTTATGCTAGTCTATAAAAAAACTTGCATATTTATATAACATTATAAATTTATAATAAAATATAAATAAACTATTCTCACATTAATGATATTAATTTATAGTCTTATAAGCTATTATTTCTCATTTCCTATTTATGCTAGTCTATAAAGAAACTTGCATATTTTTATAACATAAGTCAAGAATATTACTAGAAGTATGTAAGGCAGCTTGAATATGCTTGTTTTATGCTACATTTCAATAACCTATATCGTATTTAAATGGACATTTTTTAATTCATTTTTGTTTTAATTTCTTTCAAATTGTAATTATATTTGTTTTATCATATATTTTTATAACAAAATTATCCTATTGCTATATATTTTTAATCTCTTCTTAGGAGGCAGGTACTAAGCAACTTTGTTGCTTATTCCACTTGTTTGTCATAAGCTTGTCTTTAAGTAATAAATTTATCATAACATAAATCTAGAACGTAGATTTATGTGAAGTTTGATTGTATCTTCTTCCCCAACATTAGCTCTTATTTAATTAATAAATTTATCATAAAATGAATCTAGAACACATATTTGTGATTTTAGTAGATGCATCGTGGTAATTAAAAAACAATTGAGGTTTTAAGTAATAAATTTATCATAACATAAATCTAGAACGTAGATTTATGTGAAGCTTGATTGTATCTTCTGCCCCAACATTAGCTCTTATTTAATTAATAAATTTATCATAAAATGAATCTAGAACACATATTTATGTGATTTTAATAGATGCATCGTGATAAAAAAAAGAAAAAAAAACAATGTTATATGAATTTTTTTATTTGATATATTGATATAATGAATAGAACCACTATTATAATTTTGAAAACAAATAAAAAATATTATGTTGTTATCTTTTGGAAATTATAATATTTAGTTGGATTAGTTTTGATTTATTTGATTTAAAAAGATAAATAATTTTTTTTTTAATAAAAACATTTTAAGATAAGCAATTTTATGTCATCATTTTTATGATGAGTTAAAAATAAAAAATGTTAGTATTATAAGAAGTGTTTATGTATGATATTATATGAGAAAATGATTTTCATCTTCAACTCTCTTAGTATCATAAAGATGATAAATTATTTCATCCCACAATGTTTTGGGAATTGAAGTGGCTTGTTTCACTATGAAGCCGCTGAGAGTTTATTCTTATTTTGACAATCTAGTTTTTTTTTTCATGCTAGTTAAAACACATAGATACTGTTACCTTCTATATTAGGATTGATCATGTCTTTATAATATATTAATTTTCTTGTATCTGTTAATTCTTTATTGCACTACAACTTCTCCTTAAAATTAGATGAAATAATACTTTTAATACTATCACTATTCTGCAGAGTGTTATTTTCTTTGCTCTCCAATAATTTAGTTAAGACATGACATCTTTATGCCATCCTCGCTTAAGATACATGTTGTTTTGACTAGAATATGAAGCAATCTTAGGAAACATGTTGGCTCCCATGTTGTTTATCTTGTTATTTTATATTAGGTACCTACTTGTATCCATGCTCTCAATGGGACAAAGACTTGCTTCTATGAGTAGGAAGAGATATGGTGCGTTTCCTTTAATTTCGAGATTATATGTTATAAAATGCTTTTGGATTTGCTCTATCCTTCTCCATGATTTACTAGAGATGTTGCAACTCTCAACTTCAAATCCATATAAAATAATATGAGTGACAAGAGTCTCAAAGAGGAGTTTTTCTTATCCCAAATCCATAGATTTATTGATTTACAAATGTTTTCAACTTCATAATAATATTTCCACCCTTCATTAATCATTTTCTTAACGTTATTGTTCTAGTTAATTTTATGATGAAGATCAATTTTGAGAGATTTGTATGAAGTCTGTTCCTCCAAGTTGTTGTTGTCATATATGAAGTTAGTATTTAAGTGATATTTGATATTTTGATTATCATAACCTTTGTTTTGCAAAAAATATTAATAACTTTTAGTTTCTTGTTGAGATTATAGGGACTCCTCGCCATAAGAACAATATTATCAATGTAAATAAGGATGATGACTAAATTTTCCATGTCAATATTAGAGTTAATGAACTCCTTGTAATATCTTAATTTTCTTTTTTATCCTCTAAATTTTCATCACACTGCGACTTTTCTTTGAACTTTGAAGTAATAATATTTTTAATATCATCTATATTTTGCAAAGTAACATTTTCATCAACCCCCCACATATTTAACAAAGACATGGCATATTTATGCCAAGTTTACTTGAGCCCTAGGTGGTTTTTACTGGACTTTAAAGCATTTTTTGAAAGTCTCTAGTTTCCCAAGTTAATTTATTTTGTTATTGTCTTTTAATTCTAACTAATTAATTAAACTAACCATGTTTCTTTGACAAGAGGCAGGTGTTAATTGTAAAAGACAAAAGCTCAATCGAGGGAGTAACAAATTTCTCTATCAAGCCAATTTTTAAAACTTGTTTCAAGTTCAATTGAGGGTTATCTAAATGCTCGATTGATTTTTTAAAAAAACTCGATCAAGCTATTGTCATTATTAAAAATAAAATATTTAATAGTGTAGACTATAGAAAGTAGAAAGTAGCTCGATCGAGATTTTGAAAGCTTAATCGAGCTATTCACTTAACCATGGTTAAACCTCAATCATGGTATATAAATTAATCCTCCTTTGTCCAATATAGTCTATTTGGTGTATTTTATTAACTTAGGGGGTAATTATTACTGTACTAGAGTGTGGAGGACACACATAGAGGTTACCTGCCACTTATTGCATGTGCATGCATGAGTTTATGTGCCTTTAATACCAATCCCTACATTATAGGAGCCCACTCTAAGTGCCACCAGCAACCTCCATCAATTGGTTTTGGTAGGTAAGTAGTTATGCTAAGTTAACCATTAGTTACAATCAGTTAGATCAATTTCAGTTAGCCTAGCACCATCTTTGCATGATTTAAGGGAGAGTGGCGCCTTTTTCCCACCTACCTCATCAATTAACTGATTGTAGATTGATTTAGAAATTTGGAGTTAGAATAGTGAGTTATAGTAGTTAGCTATTCAGTCTGCTTGAGTTGGTAGATTCGAATCCTATCCATGGCATTCGAATCCTATTTATTGTATAATCATTGTATTATTAATTAATGAATGAATATTAATGTGTGATTATCTGAGCAATTATTGTCTGATTTATCTGAAATTTGTGGCATGAATTTTATGTTCAGTGTACATTCTCTTTGATTATTCCACTACATAATTCCCTTCCTACAACTTTCATATTTTCTTTTAGATCAATGGTTCACAAATTCAACATGGTATTAGATCCTGTTTTAGGCTAGCACCAAGTCTTGTCTAATCTCCATTGTACACTAGAAGTAGCTGAGTTTCCACATAAATCCTGGAATCATATCATTTCTCCCTATGGATTCTATCCAGAGAAGTCTATCTTAGTGTGACGAACTATGAGAAAGTGAACATGTCAAGGTGGAAAGGATTGAATTGAAATATGATTGCAAATTAAATTTGTTTTGCAACGTTCTTTGCAGGTACCTATGTAGCTTCTTGAGGAATTAACTGGTCGTCATATAGAGAGATGGATTCTTTAGCTTTCATACCCTGAATCCTTACACCCTTCAACTACACTGATTGGAGGGAAGATATGCAGGTATTCTTGCGCAAGCTTGGTCTGTTTAGGATGAAAATGGGTAGAGAATCTAAGCCCCAACAATATGTTGATAAGAACAAATTTTTTAATTGGTTGATGAATCCGTCGGCTTCATGTGCACTAATATCTCCTGGGATATTTTGTTTTACCTTGAGGGACTAAGGACTCCAAAGGAATCTTGGGATAAGCTTGAATTTTTGTTTGGAAAACAAGATGAGATTCGAGGGCATATTTTGGAGAATGAGCTCATTGCTCTAAAACCTAGCAGTTTCGAATCTATTCAACAATTCTTTACAAAATACAAGTCACTATTATTGCAATGCAAAAAATGTGGATTAGAGAGGAAAGATGAGTAGATTGTGCTATTAGTACTGAGCAAGCTTAGCTGAGAGTACTCAGTCTTTTTCTCTACATTCCATTCCAGAAGAAATTTTATTCCTAATTGGAAGATGCCTTCTCTAGATGCTTTTGTTGAGTCCTTGATACAAGAGAAAGATAAATTGGTTCAAATGGGAGTGATTCAGACCTCCAAGAATCGAGCATTGTTAGTAGGAGACTCAAAGAATGCGCAAGAAATAGGTAAGAACAAAGGAAAGGAGACCAAAAAAATTGATTCAAAGCAAAAGGAGAATCATAATCTTTCGATGGAGCCTCAGGTTCCAAGAAAAAGAAGAAATTCGAGAAGACTATATGTCCGTATTGTATGAGATGATTTCATCTAGAGAGCTAATGCATGAATAAGACCATTGACTAGTTGAAAAAAATCCTTGAACAAAACAATATTTCCCTTCCACAAGGTGTAGATATGTCTGAAGCTGGAGAGCAGACTGAAGAATATGAGAGGTGACATGCTTTGAAAGAAGGATTCACTCAGTCAAAGGCCTATCTGATTGATTCAGGAGCATCCAACCACATGGTTTCCTCCAAATAATCCTTCACTACTCTAGATCTCTAAGGAGGACCTAACATTCACATGGGGGGTAATTCACAGATCCCAGCTATTGGGAGAGGCTATATTAAAATCCATCATGGAGAGTTCAATAATGTACTCTATGTGCCCTCTCTTGCAGCAAATTTGTTATCGATTTATCATATGACACATACTGGCTCACCAAAGCAAGTTGTATTTAGTCATGACTCAGTGGAGATCACAAATATCTCAAGTGGGAAGATTATAGTGATGGGTTTTCCAAACCATGCCTCCAAGGCATATGAATTCTCACACTTTCTACCATACTCATCTCTAGTACAATCTCAGCAGCCATTCAAAAGGAAATGCAAAAAATCTCTTTCATCTCCATTTGCAGATAATGATATGTTGTCTAATATTTCAGTTTCAGAAGATGAGGAACAAGATCAACATGATATTGTTATTGAGATTGTACCTTAAGATGATATAGATCCAGATCCAGCTCCTATTCTAAATCAAAATCCTAAATGGGATGAAAATCTCATTGAAGGAGCTGAAAATGTTGCTAGGGATCCAGATGATAGAAGAAAATGAGGTCCTAGTATCAGAATGAATATGCTACACTCTCTCACACAGCTTCGCTACCTAAAGAGTGGTGCAACAAACTTCTAGAGAGATGCTACTTGATGATGAAGATTGATACACAATTTGGCCCACTGATGAATAAAATGGATCATTTCATTCCTCCAAAAATAAGAGACAAAAGCAACATTCAACATATCAGAAGATTATGGGAAGGCTTACATGCATAGTCCCAAGATTCTAATGCATAGAAGAATCATGATTTTGTATGGGTGGTCCACAGAGTTACAAATTGCAACAAGTTTTTCACAATTTTTTTCTCAAAGAGAAAAAAATTCTCTTAAGCATGGAAGCTTGTTTCCTGATTCTTGCTTATTTTGAGGGGGTGGGGGGGTGTTCCATTGGGTTTTACCCATTTTTCTTATTTTATTAAGAATTTATTTATGTCATTTAGATTGTATGGGTGAATTTTGGCCTAGTTTCCAGGGACCAAGTTGTCCAAAGTTAGGATTAAGGGGGGGTGTTAAGATTAATTAATCCCCATTTGTCCAATATAGTATACTTGGTCTATTTGTCTAACTTAGGGGGTAATTATTACTCTACTAGAGTTTGGGGGGCACACATAGAGTTTATCTGCCACCTTTTTTTTATACTAGTGGAACCAAATACTAAGTACTGGGGTGGTACTCGAGTGACATGGGGTCCAGGGATCCATTCCTGCTACCACTATAACACTAGGTGCCCCACAACACCCCACAAGCATGGGACACAAGTAAGCTCGGGTGCGATTTGAACTCATGACCTCCTATACAACATTCCAACCAAATCACCAAATATCCACACCTGTGTGGGTGAGTTTATCTTCCACTTACTGCATGTGCATGCATGAGTTTATGTTCCTCTAAGACCAATACATACATTATAGGATCCCACTCAGAGTGCCACCAGCAGCCTCCATCAATTGGTTGTGGTAGGTAAGCATTTATCCTGAGTTAACCTCCAATTACAATCAGTTTAATCACTTTTAGTTATCCAAGCACTAGTGTTATCTCCTAATAAATTAGTCTTCAATAGGTCAAACTCAGAAAATTATTTTTGCATAGTGATCAAGATTTCAGTGCACATTATGAAATATTTGTGTGCGTTTAATAAAGTTGGAATGCCTTGTACTCTGTTTCTTCATCAAATTCAAAGTTTAGGTTTCAGTGGCTTAGGTGAACATCTCAATGGTTCATTAGCCACCGAAAAGCCCAGCTTTCAACAGCTTGAAAATTCGACTTAGGACTACATTAACCATCAAAAGCACGTTGATTCCGTTTTTTAATAAAATTTTGAAGAGAAGCTTCCTGTGGCTTAGGAGAAAATCTCAACATTCATTATCCACCTGAAATCCTAGCTTTCAACATCTCAAAAATTAGATCCAAGATCACTTTAACCACTGAAAGCTCCAAAAGAGAAAAACGGTTAGCGCATACGTCAAAATCAACCATCGTCAGCATGAGGAGCGTCACTATCAAGCACTTAACCGCTGAAAAGACTGGGACTACAAAAAATAATGAGTTGGTAAAGAAAAGGTCATTATTAAACTGAAGTGACTGATAAAAGACCCAAACCATTTCTACCCTTCACTTGTCCCATGACTGCAATCGAACCACCACAAAGCATTGAGTTCTAGTTAAAATGATTACTGCACTAGCCATCTCATGGGTCTCATCAAAATTTACTATTAGTTTGTTCAAATCCCAATTGAACAACCAGCCCCTCAAAATCAACACCCTCTCCTCAGTCCATTCCACATTTTTTGCATCCTCACTGATCCAAGCCCTCCCTGAATCTAGCACGATAATCTCCTCCCCGAGGGTTTGAATTGTGATTTTGCAGGTACAAGAAGAGTAGTCCAGAAATGAAGAAAGGAGGAGGACCCACCCTCAAAAAGGAATTGGGTGACATTGGCTATCTCGAGTCATACCCAGAGGTATTCCAACTCTTCAAAGACTCAAGCTACTACAGGTTCTGCGAGAAAATTCAGGGATCCCACCAACAAGTGGCAGGATCCTTTTCTCACTCATTTGATGGCTTGAAGGCATTGATAAGAAGAGAAGAGTTCTAGGTTGATGAGGCTCTAATAGCAGAAGTAGCAGAGTTACCAAGGACTGGGGAGAAATGGTTCAAAACAACCATCATGAAAGATGTGGAATTTAGGTCTTACTTGAAGCCTGAGCACAATAATGTTGTGTGAAAGAAAATCATCCCTTCAACCTGGCTTAAGGAGAAGTAACAGTAGTTGTTGAAAGCAATCTTGATCTATATAGCTTGTGAGGGAAGTTATAACAGGGTGATGATATACCACTTTAATTTAATGAACCATTTCACTGGCAAGAGCCCACTGAACCTGCCTTTCTACCTACACAAGATCCTGACCAAGATGGCCCATCAGGTTAAAGCCTAACCCACCAAAAAATGCAAGAAGGCTATCCCATCATGGCCTGATAAATATCATTGTCCTAGAACTGCTGCAAAGAAGAAACATAGAATGGACATACTTCCTATTTTTGGAATGAGTTTGAGACATGATTGCAGCCAGAAGAAAAAGGGAAGTCTCCTTCAAAGAAGTCCACCACTCCCATGAGTGGTAAGAGGGAGAGGAGAGACATCTCTCCAGTGGCAGTGGATGAGGCCTCTCCAAATCCTAAGACCAACAAAGCCAAGAGAAATCTAGATTTCAGTGGAAAGGCAGACGAATTTTCAGCACCAGACAAAAATATACTCAACCTACCTTACTCAGACTCTGAAGATGAAGAGGAGTAGGAATTTGACCTAAAAAAGTAGGTTGCAGCAGAACATGAGGAGTTTCCCTCACCTACACCAATGGAGGGTCAAGGTGAACCAATGGCAGAGGCTTCCTCTAGCAAACCTAGGTCCCAGAGAATCAGCCAACTATTATGGAAAGTATATGAACTAGAGGTTTTAGAGAGAGAAATAAAAAAAACTAATGCAACATTAACCAAGAGAAATACTGAATTGCATGATTCTCTTCTAGAAATGAGAGAGATGTATATCTTGCTGCAAAAAATAAATCTAAGATTAATGAAGGACAACGCTAGGATCTACAGGATGATTAGACTGTCGAGCTTGCAAACAAAGAATTGAAACCCTAACTCTCAAGCTCACCTTGCACTGGAAACCCTAGCAGAGGCAACAATAATCCTTCAAGATCCGAAGGTAGCCTGTGATGCTGTTGATATTCCAAACCCTATGCAGGTTGCAGAAATACTAGAAGGTCATAATTGAAGCTGTAAAAGGGTGATTAAAAGTTTGATTAAATTTTGAAGAAACAAAGCTTTTGTTGGCTTAGGAGAACTCCATAACTATTCATTAGCTACCAAAAATAGAGCTTTCAGCATCTTATAGACCCATAATTTTGCTTTCTTAGCCATTGAAAGCACATAACAGTGCAGAAATGCATGCTTCCACACAGAACCAACTTTGGTTGATCCAAACACCTCATGGATGAGTAATGAAGTTGAAAATTAATTAAAGGCATGAGTGACTTGGGTCTGTTCCAGTTTTGAAGGTGCCGATGAGGTGAAGTGGGTCACAAACCCTACCTACTTTGAAAAACTGTGACTTGTCTTCCAAATAGCAGGTCCTAGTTCTACTTCAGTGATCACTGTAGTTATTAAAGAGTTCAAGGAGTGAGAAAGTGTTGGAGTTAGGTAGATTAGCACTTAAGTTAGGGTTTTTGAACTAATTTTTGCAAAACAATTATGTTTATCTATTTTTAGTAAATTCGATCCAACTTTTCAGGATCTAAAATAAATTTTTTAAAGGCTATAAAGCCTATGACTAATGTTGAAGCAAGGGTTCGACTTCGGAGAATTTTAGACCCTTATTGTAATCAAGCTTCTCATGCTATTCATCATTTAATATAAGCTCTTTTTCCATTATATGTTCAGGTTCCATCTCTTTTATGTTCTATACTTGTGCTTGGATGTCTGATTTAGGTTTATTCTTTTTGTCTAATACCATATAGTTGTCATCCAATCTCTGTGTTGATGAGTTGAACTGCAAGTACCTTTCCTTGTTATGATTATCCATTCATATGTGATTGCTTTATATATGAATCTGCCAGCATAGTGAGTTCTTCATTTATTGACCTTATTATCAACCCTTTGAACATTGATAGTTAGAAGCCTTATCTATTTGATTGAGTTGTATGCATGTCTTGAGTGAGTGAGGTCTTATAGGTCATCTGACTTGATCCATTTAGTAAACCATTGAAGAAAAATTGAAGTTACTAGGAATCCTCAAGCTGCAACCTAGAGGATTTTCCTAGAGAGCTAACAAATTGGTGTTGTTGCCGGGGAGAGGAGATTGAAGCTCAGCTTCCCTAGGGGACGACATAGATCCTACTTTGATGATACAAAAATTCTGGACACTATTTTGGTTTTAATCATATATCTGGAGACTCCATTGGAATAAGGTGGCTTCAAGAAGTCCCATTACCAGAGCAAACCCTCAAGGGCCACCAGTAACACCTGTTTCAGATCTGGAAGAGATTATAAGAAGAGGAAGGGCTTCACTAAGACAGACCTCCGGAGCTGCAAGGGGAGCTACATCGGGTATTTCCAAATTTATTTCTACTTTTATATCAAATAGACCTCCATTTCAATCTTCTTCTGCTGAAGCATCCAGAAATTTATAGGGTTGAGGAATATTCAAGCACTATTTCTTGTGAATATCTCATCCTTGGAGACTCCATTGATATATATCTACCACAAATACTTTCTCAGCTACTACCCACACCAACAGCATCTCCTTCTTCCCTTTCCATATCCACATCCAATATGGCTGCCCCTCTGACCAAAATGGAAAGGATCCTTGTTGCCAAATATGCCCCTCTAAATTTTCCTAACTCCCTCTCTGCTATGCCTACTGGAGATTATCTAAAATACATTCCTAAGTTTTCTGGGGAGGAATATTTCACAGCTGAGGAGCATTTAGAGGCATTCTACAGTTATGCTGAGAATATAAACATTGAACAAGAGGATGTGTGGACTAGGGTTTTTGTGCAAAGTCTAGATGGTCATGCTAGGAAATCGTTCAAATATTTACCTACTGGATCAATAGTAGGCATTGAAGCCCTCGATGACATATTTTTGAAGCATTGGGGAGAAAGAAGAGACCATCTTTACTATATCACTGAATTTAGCAATATGAGGAGAGAGAATGATGAGTCTATTTCCAATTTCACAAAAAGATTTAATAAAATGTTTAGCAAGATCCCTACTGAGATCAATCCAACTGACACTTCATCCAAAATCACTTATGCTAATGCCTTTGATTCTGAGTTTTGTATTCTTCTTAGAGAAATAAGATCTCCTTCTCTGTCACTCATGCAAGATGCTGCTCTTGAAGTTGAGTCCAATATCATTGCATCTCAAAAGGTTAAGGGAAAAAGGGATAGGAATAAGCAACCCTCAGATCCTCTAGGGGCTTCTTCATCAGAGAATAAAATGGAGAAAATGGCCAAAATGTTGGACAGTTTGACAGTTGAAATGTCTAGACTTAAAGACCAAGGGAAAATACCTATGAGAGGTAAAGGGCCAAATGATTTCACTCCCAAAAACCCTAATTTTTTTCCCTTATAGAATAAATAACCCACCAGCTTAGATCCTTCAAAGAGATATGAATCAAGCTGTCAAAACCCCAAAATTTCATAAAAATTTAAAATTTTTTAAGGTAACATAAAATGTCTGAATACGTAGTTCACTAACTGCTATTGGTTAGCGAAAAATGAAATAGTTTAACAATTGGTATTAATTAGTTTCAAACTAAAATAACTAATACAACTATAATTTTCATAAGTTATATAAGAATGACTTGCATCTAGATTGCTTTTAGCTATACTAATAATTTTATTTTTGGCAAGTAGGTGAAAAACTATCTTTGAAAAAACAGGGCTTACTTAGAATTATGCTAACGTAGATGGACTGCTAGTTCTTACAGGTTCAACAGGTAAAGAACGATCAAGTAGGAGTTTAATTTGTAAGATAGGGAGAAGTATTTATGTTGCATGTTAATATGCTAGTAAATAAATTGATTATTTAAAAGAAAGGCTCTGATGAGGTAAAGTACTTTTCTTCCATAGTTTTGGTTCTAAGACAGTATTCAAATTTTAGCCATAAATATTGTTATCCTTAACATACTTAGTTAAACAAATAGATCCTCACTGTGAGCTTAGAGCTCAAGTTCTTTGACATACAATTACTTTTATTGTATCATGCTCATACTACTAATGTTATGCTCAAATGTACTATCTTTTATGCATGAATGTACTCCTATAATTCTCAAAGGTAAGGATTACCAATAGATTACATATTGTTACTTTGTCTCTTCTTTACTAGCCATGAAAAATATTAACCTGTTGTTTGTATGTAATTGTGCTAATCCTTTTGCGCTGCTAAACATCAAGTTATAAACTTCGATTCCTAAGTTATTTCCTTACTGCAAGTATTATTGTAACAATATACAATACCACATCATTTTTATAATGTACCAAAATAATTCTTACTTATATCCTTAGGTATCCTTACTACCTGGTAATTTCAATGATATATTAGAAGTTTGGTTCTTTGAAACTATATACATTATATTAAGGTGGAATAATACCTAACCACCACTTATATAAAGTCAAAACCAAAGGTAAATACATTATCAGTGTTATTCCTATAGTTTACTAAATCTAGTGCATGGTTTAAACAATAGTAAGATTACTATTGTAATGTTACCACACTATAATGACTTGTAATTTGTAATAACTATTATGGTAGAATATACTACCTAAAAAATTCTATCCTAAGATCGACATCAAAGCAGAAAATTTATTAAAGAAGTTCCTATATTATACTAGCTTAATCAAGCTCAAACAATCATGTAAATTGACTTTGTAAACAATGATAAGAACCATCAAAACTGTCGTTGGCAAGGTAAGCATGCAAATCATTATTTGTAAATGTTTACACTATGGTCGAACCTTGTAATTATTTTAATGGCAAGGTTTAAGCACCTTTACTATATAAGGGCTGATGCACAGTCATGGACTCCTTTAAGGACACTTTAGATGCCACATAATACTGGAATAAATGGAAAACTTTGACTTTAGGTGACAATTAGGGGTACTTCCCTAACTTATTTGAAGATTAAGTAAAAAGAGAAAATATAGGTAATTGAATCATATTTCATAATATATAGCATTTATGCAGAGAAAATGTGTGTAAATGATTGTAAAATTAGTTTCCGTGAAAGTGGGTTTTCAAATTTTCAGCACATCTTAACATATATGTTTGTGCGGGTGCAGCAATATATGAGGTAAATGATGTCCATTTGGGATAAAATATTGCAGACATATAAAGGACATATGGGCCTAGTGAAACACTATTTATTCGGAATTTTTCATGAATTTTTTTTTTAATTATTAATTATTGAAGTCAAAAAATTTTGAAATTAAAACCTTATGTGTGGGTGCAACAAATTAGGGGAAAAAATTTATGAAATCCTTGATTTCTTAATATAAGATCGTAGAAATTGATCTCGTCTAGTGCACCATATAGTTTTTTTGGGAAATGGTGATTGAAATCAAAAGTTATATAACAAACAATCAATGTATGTATTTTAAAAAACTAACATGTGTCATTTAGAAAAATAATTATAAATAAATAAAACATAGTTTTGAAGGAAAAAATTACATATTCAGAATCGTCATTTCGTACTCTACAATATCGTACATTCTCATAAAAAAATATTGTGTATGTCATATCAAAACACGCCATCTAATCTGAGCATATTGATACAGTTCTAAAAGACAAGCAATAGCCCTGGTTGATTTGTCCTAGCCAATAGGTTCGGTATTCTGAAGATGCTTCCAAACCTAATGCCAAACCTTAATCCCGCCAATTATTTAAATTTTAAAATAATGCATATGCGATATAACGCATATGCGATATAGCTTATCCATATTGCATATGCGATATAACGAATATGCGATATGAATAAGCTATATCTCATTGCGTTATATCGCATATGCATTATAGATTATTAATATCACATATGCGATATTAATATGCTGTAACACAGATGCAATATATAGAATTATGTTCGGAGCTAATTTATGTGGCATGGCTTCTAGATTCACAATGTCACTAGCTACTTCGAAGTTGTATGGGTGGTGGGTTCCCACTATAGATTACTTCATGGAAGTTTTTTAATGTTGCTAGCATAATTGAACTAGGTAAATTCTAATGGTGCTATAGGTAAATTTTAACTAATTTGTTTTTTTCCTAACACATCATTGTTCACCACCCTCATCCTCATCATCATCACCACCCTCATCCTCCTCCTCCTCATCATCACCCTCATCCTCATCTTCATCATCATCATCATATAGTCATCCTCCTCCTCCTCCTCCTCATCATCATCATTGTTCATCATCATCGTCATCACCATCACCCTCATCAGCTTCATCATCATCATCATCACCCTCATCCTCATCTTCATCATCATCATCATCACCCTCATCCTCATCAGCATCATCATGGTCATCATCGTCATCATCATCATCATCATCATCATCATCATCATCATCATCATCACCCTCATCCTCATCCTCCTCCTCATCATCATCATCCTCATCCTCCTTCTCCTCCTCCTCATCATCACCCTCATCCTCATCAGCTTCATCATGGTCATCATCGTCATCATCCTCATCCTCATCCTCATCATCATCATCGTCAACCTCATCATCATCATCACCCTCATCCTCATCATCATCATCATCATCCTCATCCTAATCATGATCATCATGGTCATCATCATCATCATCATCATCACCCTCATCTTCATCACCATCATCATCATCCTCATTTTCATCATCATCATCACCCTCATCCTCATGAGCTTCATCATGGTCATCCTCATCGTCATCATCATCATCACCATCATCATCCTCATCCTCACCAACCTCATCATCATCGTCAACCTCATCATCATCATCACCCTCATCATCATCATCACCATCATCATCCTCATCCTCATCCTCATCATCATCATCATGGTCATCATCTCATCATCATCATCATCATGGTCATCATCATCATCATCATCATCATGGTCATCATCACCCTCATCCTCATCCTCATCCTCATCATCATCATCCTCATCCTCATCCTCATCATCATCATCATCATCACCCTCATCCTCATCAGCTTCATCATGGTCATCATCACCATCCTCCTCCTCCTCCTCATCATCATACTCATCATCCTCCTCATCATCACCATCATCCTCATCATCATCTTCATCGTCACCCTCATCCTCATCATCATCATCACCTTCATCAGAATTGTTCATCACCCTCATCCTCACCATCATCATCATCTTCATCAACAGCCTCATCCTCATCATCATCATCATATTCATCATCATCCTCATCATCACCATCACCCTCATCATCATCTTCATCGTCACCCTCATCCTCATCATCATCATCACCCTCATCCTCATCATCATCAACCTCGATCCTCATCATCATCATTCATCACCCTCATCCTCATCATCATCATCATATTCATCATCATCCTCATCATCATCATCACCCTCATCCTCATCATCATCAACCTCGATCCTCATCATCATCATTCATCACCCTCATCCTCATCATCATCATCATGGTCATCATCATCATCATCATCATCATCATCATCATCATCATCATTGTCATCATCGTCATCATCATTGTCATCATCATCATGGTCATCATCATCATCATGGTCATCATCTTCATCGACAGCCTCATCCTCAACATCATCAGCATCCTCATCATCATCATCATCATCATCCTCATCCTCATCATCATCACGTTCATCACCCTCATCCTCCTCCTCCTCCTCCTCCTCCTACTCATTATCATCATTGTCATCATCATCATGGTCATCATCTTCATTGACACCCTCATCCTCAACATCATCAGTATCCTCCTCCTCATCATCATCATAATCCTCATCCTCGTCATCATCACGTTCATCACCCTCATCCTCATCATCATCATCATCATCATCATCATCATCATCATCATCATTATCATCATCATCATGGTCATCATCATCATCATGGTCATCATCTTCATCAACACCCTCATCCTCAACATCATCAGCATCCTCATCATCATCGTCATCATAATCCTCATCCTCATCATCATCACGTTCATCACCCTCATCCTCATGATCATGATCATCATCATCATCATTGTCATCATCATCATGGTCATCATCTTCATCGACAGCCTCATCCTCAACATCATCAGCATCCTCCTCCTCATCATCATCATAATCCTCATCCTCATCATCATCACGTTCATCACCCTCATCCTCCTCCTCCTCTTCCTCATCATCATCATCATCATCATCATCATTGTCATCATCATCATGGTCATCATCTTCATCGACACCCTCATCCTCAATATCATTAGCATCCTCATCCTCATCATCATCATAATCCTCATCCTCATCATGATCATCATGATCATCATCATTGTCATCATCATCATGGTAATCATCTTCATCGACACCCTCATCCTCAACATCATCAGCATCCTCCTCCTCCTCATCATCATAATCCTCATCCTCATCATCATCACGTTCATCACCCTCATCCTCATCATCATCATCATGATCATCATGATCCTCATTGTCATCATCATCATGGTCATCATCCTCCTTGTCACCACCATCATTGTTCACCATCATCTTCATCGTCACCCTCATCCTCATCATCATCACCATCCTCGTCATCATCATCATCATCATCATCACCCTCATCCTCCTCCTCCTCCTCGTCATCATCATCCTCATCCTTATCATCTTCATCAACACCCTCATCCTCAACATCATCAACATCCTCATCATCACCATCATCATCATCATAATCCTCATCCTCATCATCATCATCATCATCATCCTCATCCTCATCATCTTCATCAACACCCTCATCCTCAACATCATCAACATCCTCATCATCACCATCATCATCATCATAATCCTCATCCTCATCATCATCATCATCATCATCACCCTCATCCTCATCATCATCATCATCATCACCATCATCATCATCCTCATCCTCGTCATCATCACCCTCATCCTCATCATCATCATCATGGTCATCATCATCATCATCATCATCGTCGTCGTCGTCATCATCATCACCCTCATCCTCATCATCATCATCATTGTCATCATCCTCCTCATCATCACCATCATCTTCATCATTGTCATCATCCTCATCATCATCACCATCCTCGTCCTCATCATCATCATCATCACCATCCTCGTCATCATCATCATCATCATCATCATCCCTCATCCTCATCATCACCATCACCCTCATCCTCATCATCATCGTCACCATCACCCTCATCCTCATCATCACCATCACCCTCATCCTCATCCTCATCATCATAGTCATCATCCTCCTCATCATCACCATCACCC